>JAWQFJ010001539.1:108189-130689 GCA_034096865.1 Theodoxus fluviatilis | reverse complement strand
ACACCTACACACACCTATACACACACACACACCTATACACACACACACACACCTATACACACACACCTATACACACACACACACACACACCTATACACACACACACACACCTATACACACACACACACACCTATACACACACACACACCTACACACACACACATGCCTACACAAACACACACACACACACCTACACACACATACCCCTACACACACACACACACAAAAACACACACCCATCCACATACCACACACACACACACACACACACACACACACACACACACACACACACACACACACACCTATACACACACACACACACCTACACACACACACACGCCTACACAAACACACACACACACCTACACACACACACACGCCTACACAAACACACACACACACCTACACACACACACACACCTACACACACACACACACACACACTCACACACACCCCTACACACACACACAAAAACACACACCCATCCACATACCACACACACACACACACACACACACACACACACACACACACACACACACACACACACCTATACACACACACCTACACACACACACACACGCCTACACAAACACAGACACACACCTACACCCACACACACGCCTACACAAACACACACGCACACCTACACACACACACACCTACACACACACACACACCCCTACACACACACACACAAAAACACACACCCATCCACATACCACACACACACACACGCACACACACACACACACATACACACACACACACACACACACACACACACCTATACACACACACACCTACACACACACACACGCCTACACAAACATACACACACACCTACATACACACACACACACACACACACACCCCCCCCTACACACACACACAAAAACACACACCCATCCACATACCACACACACACACACACACACACACACACACACACACACATACACACACACACACACACACACACACACACACACACACACACACACACACACACACACACACACACTCACCATTCTTTGCTACGTCAGTGGTCTTTGTGACTAGTGAAATGAAGGATATTTCCATTTTTGCCTTGCCTACAGGCAGACCTATCTACAGAGGAGCAACCCCGATGCCACGCCAAGTGCTTCAAGCCAGCCATAGTCAGGGTGCTCGGATTTCTCTCATGGGGTGTCTGGATCTGGCTCTTGGTCACCTCGGACCTTTGACCCTGCACGGACATCATCTCCAGGAACTTCGGTGCTGACTTGTCCTCCTCCTCAAGAAACTTTTGGAGACATCGGGGTCAGTCAGTCCAAGAGTTTAACATCAGCAGTGCCGTCCTACACTGGTCTCTCGTCCCCAAAGCGTGCCTTTGATAAACTAGACTCTGCATGCCTTGTTTGGACAAAATCTTCGTCCACTTGTCTTGCGTCCTCTGATTCTGTTTCAGCAGATCGAATTGTGAAACCGAAAATGTCAAAGCCATCACCGAAAAAATTGGAGCTCAGGAAGAAAACAGCAGTGTGCCCAACGAACCCAAAAACCATGTTGAGATGTTCCGCTTCAAAATCAACACTTTCCAAAGGCACAGCCGGTGAAAAAAGGCAGGAGTCAAACTCTACATTTTCTCCTGCTGCCAATTCTGAGTCTGTGATTAAGGAGGGATGGACAAAGTCAGGTTTGAGAGGAGAAGAAACACAAATTTGTCACAATAAGAAACATTCCAGTTCCTTTAGATCTTCGAGCGGGATTTGCAAGTCTGTTGAGAGAGGCACAGACTGCCCAAGTATCAAATGTCCGGTGCCGCGCAGATGTCCTGTCCAACCACACACTGAAATGAGTTCCCCAAAACCATCGTCAGTGTTGTTACCCAGGCTAGCGTCCTGCTTGCATTCAGCCTCTCTCTTGAAGGACCTGCCCTGCTCCTCCTCTAGCTGTTCAGTAGGATTTGTGGCGCGGAGTCTGATGGAAAGGTCAGGTGTTGTTGCTGCCGATTCTTCTCAGCCCAGTGTTACCATCTCTGGTGAAAATCTCAAAGCGAGCAGATCACTTAAATCGATCTCCCTGTCGTCCTCTATCTCATCCTGCTGCTTCCTCGTCATGGCAGGGAACTCAGGGACAGTGGTTCGAAAGTGCACCGTGAAGTCGCCCAAACCAGGAGCAAGACCTGATGCAAGGGAGAAATCTTCAGAGACAGTTCAGCAGAGAATTTACATCCACAATGGGTGTTGCTCGTCCCAACCTGTCGTGGAGACTTCTTCCAAGAAGGCAGACCTGGGGTCTTGCCCAATAGGACTTGGGAAGAGTTCTGTGGTTGGTGCTGGAGCTGAAAAGAAGCAGACCAAGAAAAAATCTTCATCAGAGCTGGCGTTGAGGAAAGCATCAACGAATGCAGTCAGGATTCACAAAGGGAAAGTATCCGCCGTGCAGCAGGGGTTGTGCATACAAAAACGTCTCTCCCAATCTACCTCTTCACAGGCTTCTGAGACATTGCCAGCACATAGTAACAGATGCCCTCACAAAGGAAAAGTAACCGCCGTGCAGCAGGGGTCTTGCATACAAAAGCGTCTCTCCAAATCTACCTCGTCAAGGGCTTCTGAGACGTTGCCACCACGCAGTAACAGATGCCCTGGGGGTGAAAAAGTAGTGAGGAAAATCATTTGCACCACACCAATCAACTCTCCTCTAAGTTCCTTCCATCACATGCGAAGTCAACATCACTCTCGCGTGCCGAAGACATCAAGAGCAAGCCGAGGGATGTCCAGTGAGTCTCATTCATCAAAGCAGCCAGGTAAAGAGAAAGCACCCAAAAGCCCTGGAGGTCGGAGGCTGCATCCTATCTGCGGCGCTATTTCATCCAAGGCTCATTGTCTCAAAATGTCCCAGACGGTGGAAGAGAACAAAGGCTTTGCTGCCAGCCCTAGAGTGCCACCCACTCACTGCCAGTCCTCCCCATCTCAGTCCAAGCCGAGGAACACCGCCAGATCAGGTGTCTACCCTCCGCTGGAGGCACCTGGTGGGGGGAAGGAGACAGACCAAGCAACGGTGATGATGCAGTGGGCCTTGCGATGTGCAGAGGCTGCGTTGCAGACATATGATGGGTCAAGGAGGATCAAACAAGCATGGGGTGAAAATGTAGAGGAGATGTCAGCCTCACCAGCCACCTTGAAGATTGAAGCACCCTTTCTGCTCGAGAGAGGAGGCAGCAATGGAATGCCAGACTTCTGGCAGAATAGACAACTGACCAGATCCTCGCAACCCACTATGAGCAGGTCTTCAGTGGTGGGGAGTTGCCACACAGACGCTGAGGTCGTGACATTGAAGATGCAGGGTGCACAGCTTCGAAGGGTTTCATCACCTTGCGTGTCCCATGGTATGCTGGGTCCCTGCTGCGTGCCAGAATCTGAATTCACGGCTGATGTCAAGGGAAGGGGGCTTGGAGAGGACGGGTCACTCCATCACAGAAGTCATGCTTCTTCTGGGGGGAGAGAATTCTTGCAGACTGGAAGCTCTGTCCCAGGTCTGGCTTTTGGCAACCCGGTGGAAGAGTCTAAGAGATTTTCATCATGCACTGGTGAAAAGACATGTAGTGGCAGGTTATGTTCACATTGTCCATCTGTAAGCAGTCCTGAGAGACGACTGCATTCTCTTTGCACTTCTCAGTGCTGCTCCTCGGACCATACAGAGCAGGATGTGGGTTTGACGGCAGGTGTTGTTCAGTTCATACCTTCAATCCTAGAAACCCTGCAAGACATCTCAACCAAGCAGCAGAGGTTTACTCGGAAGTTGAAATCCATCACCAAGACTCTCTTTACAAGCCATGCCAAACAGAAGAGCATTCACACCTCAAAACCTATTCAGAGCAAGAAAGCCTCTCCTGTTGACATGTTGAAATCTCGGTCTCCATCTCCATCTTGCCTGAGAAAAACAGGGCGAGGGATTTCTTCCTCTCACCCAATGCGCGTCGACCGTGAACCCAACTCCTGTCCAGAAATGCTGTCCAAGAACTCTGTTCAGAATCTCCGCAAAGCTGCCAGCTCTTGTGTAGGTATTCAGAAACATAAATCCTTGGGAAAATCAGGACTGCAGATAAAACATCACGTCCCCATGACCAGCCTTGCTGACACTAGAAAGGAACTGCGTGTGAAGATGGATGACACGTCTGTAGACCCTGACTGTGAACTCGGGCTCTCTCCTGCTCTGGGAATCCTGATGAAGGAAGAGCTGAGGAAGAAAACTCAGACAGGAACCGACTGGTGCAGGATCTCCTCAACCGTGTCGTCTCCTCTCTTGGACTCCGCTGTCTTGGTCAGCAAAGGTATGAAGGGTTGCCAGGTCAAGTACCTGTACTTCTCTCCACCTCAGTCTAAAACGTCCCAAGCTTCGGCTGGTCAGAGAAGTCCAGTGAGAGTGGCCAAGCCCTCAACTTCTGTACGAGAGACTTCTGATTTGCCTCAAGGAAAAAGACATCCGATGGATTCCTGGGAATCGGTTAATCTCTCCTCCACCCCGGTTGTTGTGACTCCAGGGCATGTTGGTCTCTGTGAATCTGGGAAGGCAAAGTCGGAGACGATGGTGGGAATGGATGGTTCTTCTTCGAGGGCTTTCTCCATTCTCTATGCCAAATCTGCCATGCCCTGAAGTGTTTGAAGAGGGTCTCAGCATCCTGCTGTTGATTTCTGACTTAACTGTGCAGATCGTATGTCTCTAGGATGGTCTTGGGTCTTGTGAGGAGCATTCAAGTTATAAATCTTTCCACTGCTCTGCATTTGAGACAATTTCAATGTCTCAGAAATTTTCCAAACTAATTCTATCCAGGCTTCAGTGAGAGCTGGAGGAGAAATGCCAGTGTTTAACACTTAGAACATGTTTGATTTCTGTGAGGATTTGGTTCAAGTGGTCTGGGGTCTCATTTGAGCCCACTAGGCAGGGATTATTTGAGATACTTCTGGGGGCTGAATGCTCTATAAATCATTGCCCATTTGTATTTGTCATGAGTTCTCTTTGAAAAGTTGCTAGACAATCAGATGTTCAATTTCAGAAAGTATACGCATGAAATGCAAATTGTACCATCTGGAATTTTTCTGTTCCAGGATGCTGCAGTTGAATGCTCTAGCGTTGGCTGCCTTGGGCTTTCGGTCTTCAATTGTTTCTTTGTTTCAGTCAATTTTATTAAATTCCCTGCTGCTCTGAATGCAGGCATTTGTTCCTCTGAGGTGTCTTCCATTGCCTGCACTTCCCTGGGTTGGAACAGTCGCTAGGCATTTCCTGTGTTGCTCTGTGTTGATGCCGAGTCCCAGCCTCCAAACATGACTACAGTCCATGCTGAGAACTCGGAGTTGGTTGAATTTTTCTGCGTGGATCATTTTTTACACAAATTGATTTGCTGGTGCATGTAGTGTGCTTAATTCCTTGCTCCTTAGTTGCTCCATGTTACTTATATGTGTTACCTCCTTATGCTCGGAAATCATCATTCTTCTTTGATGAACATGGGAACTTGTGGTTGACTGAAGAAGCCAAAAATTATCTTGAAAAGAGTTTGACTAAGACTCAAGAGTAACATTTGGCTGGAGCCGCTCGATGTCCCCCTCGTCAGTTGGACCCCCTGGCTGTGGAGCTTTCGGGGCCTGCTCCAGTAGCTCAGCCAGGGGCTGCTGGGCTTTCGGGGCCTGCTCCAGTAGCTCAGCCAGGGGCTGCTGGGCTTTCGGGACGTGCTCCAGTAGCTCAGCCAGGGGCTGCTGGGCTTTCGGGGCCTGCTCCAGTAGCTCTGCCAGGGGCTGCTGGGCTTCCGGGGCCTGCTCCAGTAGCTCAGCCAGGGGCTGCTGGGCTTTCTGGGCCTGCTCCAGTAGCTCAGCCAGGGGCTGCTGGGCTTTCAGGGCCTGCTCCAGTAGCTCAGCCAGGGCGGCCCCAAGCAACGAGAGTAATGATTTTTTCTTGTCTGAGTTTTACAGTATGACCTTCTGGATAATTATTTTTATTAGTATTGTATTAGTGTGCTGTGAGTGAGTAGATTAATTGAAAAGAGTAGTTTCTAGTACAGTGCTGAACTTAGAGATTGGAGTAGCCACTGTTTGTAAGGTTAGTCAGTTATGTGAAGGGGGTCTACGTTTCCTGGCGCACAGGCAGCCATCTTGAATTGTGTTTCAATACTGTGCGCTCTGGAGTGAGGAGTGTCCGTGTAACCATAGAAAGGTTTTGTAAATTGTGAATCTTGGAAGGGGAAAATGCCCACTTATTGCCCCACCTGTGATAGATTTGTACTGATCAATTATTGTTGTTGTTATTGTTGTTAAAAGCGAAGTATTCCATTTCATAAAATTCATCCTTTTCACATCTATTACCAGTTGCAAGTTGCCATGGAAAAATAATGCTTGGAGGAGTTATTATTATTAATCACTCTTATACCGCGCGATACTCCCACTCAGTGAGACTCAAAGCGCTTCAGCCGATGTCGAGGCTGCCTCTCAGTGTGTAGTGTCTCAAGTCAATGAGACCAGTCTCCTGCTGCCAAGGGCGCTGGCACACTGTTTTCCACAAAGGAGAGATTGTGCGTGCTGGGTGTTTTTTTTACTGTGGCCGACACCCACCCGTCGAGGACATGAGCGTCAGGATCTTTATAGTGCGTGATTTTGATGTTGTGAATGCGTATCACACACAGTTGTCTCCCCTTTGACCACGAATGACGTGAAATTGTTAATTGTCTCCCCTTTTGTATTTCCCTGTCAGTTGGACTTAAGTGAAAGTTTCAGATCATGCAACCGGTGTAATCAACAGATGTGATGCTTGCTGATTATACAGTTTATGCCTCTTTGAATAATGCAAATGGGTGTAAACTTATTTTATCATTTGTTTGAAAGACAAGATTGTGATAAGTACCAAACAGCATTACTTGGTCTAGGTAGTGATAAAAAGGGTATTAAATGCTGTCTTATTTCAAAGACAGCATTATAAGGAGCATTTATGGTAGTGATTGTGGATATTGAACGGCGTTTCTTGTGTACAAATTGATCTCGACATGTACTGGAGAAAAGTTTTTTTTACAGAGGAGATAGGAGTGTCTTTCCTCCTTTACACTGCAGGAGAGGAATGTATGTGATCCAAACTGATGTGTAGGTCTCGTATGGAACAATTTTGCTCCATATATTTTTCTCCAGTAAATGTTGTCATCATGTTCTTGATGTGGTAGCCACGTGCATTCCTGTGTTTGTGATAAAATCAAAAGCTTATGTGATATTTTCATTCCGGTTTGTGATGACATTTCTGTGAAATGTGCATTGTTATATTTTTGCGATTCAAGCTTTTGAAAATTTACAAGTGAGCTCTTATTCGTACATTTGTATGTTATCCATGGAGTTTAGTCCATATAATTTTGACACATTCTTTTTGCCTTCTTTAAATAAATAAAAAAGCAAAACAGAATAAAATTCAGTATTATCATCATCCAAATTTGGGTTTGTTGCTTTGCTGCTCATTAAGTAGCTATGTATTAGCCTGCAGTATTACACAGGCTGTTGGTCATGATTGTTGATTTGTGTGTGTGTGTGTGAATATCCTTGTAAAAAGGGGACTACATGTACCAATATATTAATTCAAAGTTGGAGGGAGGAAGAGGGGAGGGGGGGGGGGGGAGAGAAAGAGGGAGGAGGGGAGGGGGGGGGGGAGAGAGAGGGGGAGGGGGGGGGGGGAGGGAAGGGGAGAGAAAGAGAGGGAGAGAGGGGAGGGGAGGGGGGGGGGAAGGGGAGAGAAAGAGAAAGAGAGGGAGAGAGGGGAGGGGAGGGGGGGGGGGAGGGTGGGGAGTCAAAGAGGGAGGGAGGGGAGGGGGGGGGGGAGGGGAGAGAAAGAGGGAGAGAGGGGAGGGGGGGGGGGGGGGAAGGGGAGAGAAAGAGAGAGAGAGGGGAGGGGAGGGGGGGGGAGGGGAGGGGAGGGGAGACAAAGAGGGAGGGAGGGAGAGAGACAACCTGACCCAACAGACATTCAGACAGACACACAGGCAGATAGAGAGGCCCCACAGATTTCATGGGCCATTGGAGATTGAACATGTAACATTCATCTTGGAACTGACATGCTATCTCCAAACCTCAGCGATTGTACCTCCTTACCATGCCAACTTCATCATGAGCATGATATTATCATGATCATCATCATCATTATAAAGTACTTTGGAATCCAAGGACATTTTGTAAATTATTTTGGTTTCCCATGAGAAAATTGTTTGTTTCAAGACACAGAAACTAGCAGGGAGAGAACCAATAAGACAACCGTCCCCAGTACGGAAAGACATGAATGTATGCACTGACTGATGAACGAATCACAATTTTAAAAAGCCTTCATTTCGTCCTCTTTTTGAAGGAACTTTTTTGTGGAGGGGTGCGATGTTGGTCGTTTAATTCGCAGTGACCCACACACAGAATGACTACCAAATTATTACGTGCTCGCTAGCTCACATACGCATTCTTGGATGGTTATTTCGCCCACAGAATGACAATGAAGTGTGAATAATTGACAAACTGGTGTACAGAATGTGCTTTCAGCTGAATTGTGTTACAATGATTATCATAATTATTTGCAGCAGTCGTCAAGGTTATTCGGTGTCACGGCTCAAGCGTATTGATTTTGATTTGGTGGTTTTCCTGTTACAGTTTAGTTACTTTAAAGTCTGGCATGTGCAGTCCTTTAGCGTGTGGGTGTGATCAAATTGCATGCTTTTTTCATGCAAGTTTTTGCCTGACAGTGCTATCTGGGCATGAAGTCTGTGTGCAAGAAACTCCTGCATGAAGTATTGAGTTTCCAGAGGCATGTTTTTCCACTGGGGTTAGCTTGCACGGGATTTTCATCCTGGTATCTTCTATAAAATGTTGTATTTTTCTTATGTTAGTCCTCTGGTCTGGCCAACCTAAGCATTTTGTCGAGACCGTTGTCCGAGTTTTCTCGGTGTGGACCATCGTGGGTTTCGGCGGGCTGACGCACTCATGTGCAGTGTTTCGCGACGGGAGGTCGCAGGTGTGCTACATTTGGTTAGCACCTGATATAACGGTCGGGGTTGTATTTTTTTTTTTTGGCCACTCTGTTATCCACTCCGAATCCGAAGGGGTAAGTGTACATAGCTCTCGATTTTCGAACTCGGTTTTTCTTTCGTGTTTCGTTGTTGTATTATTTGCGTTAGAGACTACAAGCGGGTTTACTATTTGTGTGTTCCAGATTCAATTCCAAGTTCATTCCATTCCTAGTTATTTCAATTGCAAGTTTCAAGTTTGTGTTTTCAAATCCTGTGCTACCTGCTGTTGCCTGCTTACTAGCAGGGAACCATTGTTTCGTCGTGGGTTTTTCTGTGTTTTCTGTGAAAGCATTTTTGGGGGGGAAAGGTATGGACACCAACACGCTGTGAACCCCAAGTAACTTTCAGTGGTCTTGGTGCAGTGCCATCCAGTGATTGAGTAGGTGAACTGTTCTGTGCATGACTTGTTTTCGTACGCTTGTTTGATTTGCAGTTAAATCTTTTGTGCATTGTTTGGGAAATTACATGGTTAGAAGGGAGTGAGGTTGCTGTTTTTTGTTAAAATGTTTGTTCTTGTTATTGCTACCTTGTTTTGTCCTTCATTAGTTGGCGAGCGTGCAGGCAAGTCCCTCTAATCAATCATCTGTCCGGGAGCTGTATTACCATCCAAACGGCTCATACACCCGGCCGTGACATTCGGCTCTGGAGAATAAATGCCTTTGCAAAAACGCAGCCAATCAAGTCCAGTGGCCCGCTAGTGGAGGGGGGGTCCTCGCCCCTCTCCTGGGACGAATCCACTAACCTACTGAGCCCATCAGTGGAAGGGATTAAAAAAAATGTTTAGTGATGAGCACTCGCTGCGAGCACCCGTGGGGACAGGTTTATGTAGGAGAATGGAGTGAATCTTACGGCCTATCACCCTTCGTGGCTATGTAAGGCCATTAAGCAAGAAAATTACAAAAACGGTTTAGAGTAAGCGCTATTCAAGAATGTCCCCAGATATTCGCCTCTTACAGATTGCATAGGGAGACGCGGTGGGTCTATTCTTAACCCCCAACCCACAGGGGGTTCTAATAGGAGAAAAGCCTTGGGCTTCATGAGTGCTCAAAACAAAACGCGCCTCTGGTCCCATGAGAGGTTTATGTATGATGCATGAGGATTGCTTCTGGGGAAACTCGCCTCAGCTAGCTGCAGATGAATGGATGGTGTTTTACTACAGATCACTAAAGTGTCTTGCGTGTGTGTTAAAATGCTTTGTTGTTCACTTCTCTCTTTTTTTTTTGAACTCGAACTCGAACATTTTAATTTTTATTGGATGAGAGTGATAGAGAAAGAGAGAGAGAGAGAGAGAGAGAGAGAGAGAGAGAGAGAGAGAGCTCGAGCTCTAGAATGCCTTATAATGTCATATTCTAAAGTTTTTTTACGTCACGTATTACATCATTTTTGTGTTTCTACATTGTTCACTGAAGAAGGGCGTGTGCCCGAAAGTCTTTGATTTTGGTGTTAGTCGTGTTTTTTTTCTTATTTATTATATTTTTTTAATATCATTTTATTTACAATTTTATAGAATATTCTTTGAATGGTCTTGTTCTAGAATAATATTCTAAGAAAAAGTAATGTTCTAGAATTATTCTGGAATTAAAGAATTCTAGAATAATTTCATCAAATTTATTCCAGAACATTCTAGAATGTTCTAGAATTTTGGAAATTTCTAGAATGTCATTTCGCCGGGGTATCAGCCTTTATAGCCTATGTAAGGCCATTAAACCGAAAATTACTAGAACAGTTTAGAGTAAACTAAAATAGTCATGGTGCCCCTATTTATGCGCCTCATACGAATCGATTAGGGAGATGCGGTGGGTTTGCTCCTAACCCAACCCACAGGGGAAATCGACTGCTGGCGATTGCCACACTGTGTGACCGGGTGAAGTGAAGCCCGAAGTCTCTTTTCTCTCTCTCCCTCCCTCCCTCCCCCCGACATTGCATTGTTCCCCTCTCTCCTCCCTCTATCATGTATCCTGCGTCTCGGACGCCCATGTTATGTGTTGTAAGACCAGCCTACTATGTAGCTTATCAGTCCGGGGGGGGGGGGGTCCCAGAGCGGCCTTTTCCTTATCGTTTGTTAATTGAACTTGACATGTGACCGCAGACAGCTCCCTCCTGTCGTTCTCGCGTGCTATGCCTAAATTGTTAGAAACAAGAGACAAATTTGATGCTTTCTCTAAATTAAGACATCTGATTGCGATGGTGCAATATTCATTCGGTTGACTTTGTTATGCCTATCAAGGCAACACTTGGTGTGAATAATTTCGAGTAAGTATAAGGCAGCAATGAGCCTTTTTCTATCATTAGGAAAACACAACCCAGAGACAGGCTGAGATCCCCTGAGGTCCGCGCATTTCTTTGATAAGGAGGGACTGTCGGCAGGTTGAGAGAGACGCCCACCACCAGTCTCTTGAGAGACCCGCATCCCATCTGGGGGAGAGACCACTGCCACCATGGTCTTGGGTTTGGTCTAGGCCATTACCAACCGGTCTGGGACCAGCCCGCAGCTCCTATACCCATGGGTAACAATAAAGTTGTGGAAAGCAGCAGCGATTTTGTCTCATGCCTGGGCCCTTGTACCATCAAGCCTTGCCTCCACCTCCATCACAACTGGAACAAACACAAAGCAATCAACACGTCTCAGACCACTTATCATTGTTTTATTCCCCAGGCATACAGAATTCCAAACATTATCAAATGACCATAGTGAGAAGACAAAGTAGAAGCAACAAATGCACATTAATCTAGAAAAAATGCCGACACTCATTGACGATGACCCACAAAAATTCATTACCAATGCTTTGACAAGACCCATGCAAACCACACAGGTTACTTTATATATTCCCAAACAGGAAAAATGGAAAATCGGAAGTACACCAGACACAGATGAAACTTTCATTAAAAAGTATGGATGTATTGGCATGACATCTGGAAAGGAAAAAAACAAAACATGGAAAAGTATGAATATATATGCATAAAGTATGAAAAATCTTCTGATTTTTTTAAACGTATATGCACTAAGTCAGAAAAAATACTCATCAGAGTGAGAGCATGCAATATGAATAGTATGAATTGGAATTTGTGATCAAAGATGAAATCCTGTTCAACACTTGTGCAGCAAAATGCCCAATATCTGTAAAATTTGTATATTCTCTCATTTGAATGGAGCAGCCTGATGCAATAAGGAGTCTCATTTGCTACGTCAGAACCTGAAAATAGCTGGAGGCCACAATGTAAAGTCGGAAGAGAAAATCAGGAGGAGAGCTTATGTCCACACAAGGTGCGGAAGAAAGTTTGAGAAAATAACTGGGAATACAGCACACGCTGAGAAAATAACTGGGAATACAGCACACGCTGAGAAAATAACTGGGAATACAGCACACGCTGAGAAAATAACTGGGAATACAGCACACGCTGAGAAAATAACTGGGAATACAGCACACGCTGAGAAAATAACTGGGAATACAGCACACGCTGAGAAATAACTGGGAATACAGCACACGCTGAGAAAATAACTGGGAATACAGCACACGCTGAGAACAGCACACGCTGAGAAAATAACTGGGAATACAGCACACGCTGAGAACAGCACACGCTGAGAAAATAACTGGGAATACAGCACACGCTGAGAAAATAACTGGGAATACAGCACACGCTGAGAAAATAACTGGGAATACAGCACACGCTGAGAAAATAACTGGGAATACAGCACACGCTGAAAAGAGGAAAAAGACAAAGCAAATCTCGAGTATGAAAAAAGGAACATTTGAGGAATGTCGTTCCAGTTTACTTGGGAACACAAAATCTGGACCCAAAAGAATGGCTTGCCTAGAATATTTATGGAGCAAGAACCATGCATAAGCTCTGTATGTGCACATAGGCATGATGCGAGTGTGTGTGCATGCATGTTTGCTGGTGTTTGTATATGCATCTGTGCATGCCTTCTGTCCATGTGTATGAATACTTGCAAGGGTGGGTGTGTTTGTGGGTGTGTTTGTGCATGTGTGTGTGTGTGTGTGTGCATCTATGTGTGTGAATACTTGAATATGTGCTCTCATATGTGAATGTGAATCATTCTTTGAGCAAAGGCAGGTTGCCATGGAGAAGAATGGGCGTTGATTTTGTGCTCTGGATGACAAGTTGATGCCATTCTTCCTCACATCACCAGAAACTGAAAGTCCAAACCCTCGGAGAAAGCGTCAGGAAGAAAACAACGAGTCCTACGAAAGTTAGCACCAAAAAACACTGCCCATCTTTCTGTAACGGACTAACAGCAGTAACATTCTTCAGCGTTAATATCTCATCTAAAATAATTTTGCAGTAAACATCTTAACGACAACAATTTGATACAAAATAAGAGAGCGTAACATATGGCTGGAGATGCTGCCCTCATCGGCTGGAACCCCTGGCTGCTGGGCTTTTGTGGCCTGCTTGTGCAGCTCCAAGTTTGCTTATCGACAATTTTTTCAATCTTGAACATTGTGTGAAAATTCCGTTGCAGGAGAATTCATCCTCTGATACTACAAAACTTGGACTGTGTCTTGGAAGCAGTTTCTATAAAGCCCATTACTGCTTCCGAATGAGCTAGAAATGGCCCAGTGTGATATGAAAGCAGTTTCTATAAAGCCCATTACTGCTTCCGAATGATCTGGAAAATGGCCCAGTGTGATATGAAAGCAGTTTCTATAAAGCCCATTACTGCTTCCGAATGAGCTAGAAATGGCCCAGTGTGATAATGATATGAAAGCAGTTTCTATAAAGCCCATATTACTGCTTCCGAATGATCTGGAAAATGGCCCAGTGTGATATGGAAGCAGTTTCTATAAAGCCCATTACTGCTTCCGAATGATCTGGAAAATGGCCCAGTGTGATATGAAAAGTATTTTAAAGGGAAAGCGGGGTTAGGGAGGTCATTTACAAAATGGCCTCCAATTCAACTCTTTACAGAGACCGAGGACACGCAAAACATGGCAGTTTCCAGTTGTTTGTTAAAAATAATGAATGCTACAAATTTTGCTTTTTGTCTTCTACCCCCATTCACCGTCACAATTTTAACATCCCTGTCTTAATTCTAACTCGCAACCAAGAAATTGGTCTTGTGTTGTGTGTTTGATTGAGAAGGACTTTCATCCAGCAGCTTTCTTGCTTCAGACTGCAATTCACCAGACAACGAGGACGACATTCACTTGTAGCAATGTATACAAGACCTGGAGCAGGGCTCGAAAGCACAAAGAGCACAGCATTCCAGCTGATGAGGGAGGCATTGGGGCAGCACAGACTCTATGCCAGTCTTGGGTCTACTGCAGAATTGCACCAGCTGAACAAGAGTTCATTGCAGCTTTTAAACTATGTTGAATAAGGCTGGCGTTTTTCCTCCAAAGCAGACATAAATGCCACATATGCATTTCCATGACTAGGTGAAGCTTAGATCAGATGACGTTATAAAATAAAACTTTGGCACACACAAGATGACAAGAATAACAGACCATGTCAACTACAATTGACTCCCAAGGGCAATATTTCTTACTTGTAAAGACGGTAAATCTGTATCTTGAAATAAATCATTAGAAGCAAGCGTGGTTTTGGTTTGTTCTCAGTGGTTTTCTACAATGTGCAATATGGATCTTTCAACACTGCCTTCATCTGGGACATTTCATGATCAAAGAAAAGAGCATGATATGTCAATAGCATTTAGTCACAGAGGGAAACATAACAGTAAAGATGGTTTTCGTCTTGTCAGCATGAAGGCTCGATAAACTCCCAAAAAGGAAAAGAGGGTTTTCTTTGTATCCAAAGTTTAACATACTGAGCCGAAGCTCTGCAAAAGACAGAAAAAATCTGGGACCATAGGCAGGGACTGAACCTGCGACCTATCAGTTAGCAACCAAAATGCTCTACCAGTTGTGCTACACAACAACAGGCATCAGAATTCTCGAAGATCTGACAGCTTTTTGATCTCAGCATGTTGACAATAAAGCACAAGACGGCTGGTTTTGTTGTTGTGATTTAAAGTCACTTGTATCACAAAGAGGAAAACAAGTGATAAGAGCAAAAATCATCAAGTCTTTGTCAGGAAAAAAAACCTTACAGGATCACTTAATGATGACCTTTTGGTAGAAATGTTGCACTTAATAACAACTTTCAGTTGTTTTTGTCTGTGCAATACAGCAGATGCTGTCGCCAGGACAGAACTGGCACCAAATAACTCAAACCCTTCGGGACTGACAAACCCCTACTCTTAATACAAGCAACTTCTTATCAATTTAATCAAATATTATATAATTACAATAAAATGTTAAAAACTTACTGAGCTCTGTCGTCAGTGGGTATTAAATTGACTTCCGCGTCTTTGCCACACTTGAGTTAAAGGTAAACCTGTGGTTTTATATAGCGACTGATTACCCATGTCTAGATCTCAAACCTATTTGCTTGACCCCCTGATCGAAATTAATGGGTGGCTTGGTCAGTCCTTCACTGGCACCTGACCACAAACACAGCGACTGACAGATAAGATGCCCGTACTCGGGTACCAGCACCAACCCTCCACCCTGGGTGAGCATCCCAACTCTAGCCTCATGGTCGCAAATCAGGATTAATTGAGCTACAGTGTGCCATCCCAGCCCTCACAGGTACCTAGTTTTACTCCTGGGCGGGGAGAAGCAACGTGAAAATTTCTTCCTAAAGACGACGAAGGAAAAAGGAAACCTATCACATTTATCGGAGAAGATATGCAGTGATGATCATTATTAGTCATTATGCCCTCCTATCCTTAAAACTGCAGCAGTGAATGTAAGGATGCAATCACGAGTTGTTTGAAGATGAATATATATGTGAAATATGAAATTATATTCATATGCAAACGACTTGGGGGTGGGGGGAAGGGGACAAAGATTAAAAAACTTGATATGCATATAACACAAAACACATCCACAATCAAAGAAGACAAAGAAGAAAATGATAGCAATATGGCTATGATAAATATAGAGGATGACAACAACTTTAAATTTATGATATACAGAGATAATTGTAACAGCAACAAATAAATGTCTCCATGGTGAAGGGAAAAACTAAGCATAGACAGATTGAGAGAGAGAGAGAGAGAGAGAGAGAGAGAGAGAGAGAGAGAGAGAGAGAGGAGAGAGAGAGAGAGAGGGAGAGAGAGAGAGAGAGAGAGAGAGAGGGGAGAGAGGGAGAGAGAGAGAGAGAGAGAGAGAGGGAGAGAGGGAGAGAGAGAGAGAGAGAGAGAGAGAGAGAGAGAGAGAGAGAGAGAGGGAGAGAAACTAGCAAGTCCCAAAACTTTGAGAAAATTAGAAGTGGTGCTGGATACACATTACGTCCCATGTAATCCTAACATCACTTCAGTGACAGAATGTACAATTAGCACCATCAGGACATACCTCTTATTAGAATACACAGTCTTGTAAAACTCTAGGACTGGGAATATGAGCAGTACATTTTATTTTGATGAGTCAATGGAGCTGTGGAAACTTTGAGCACCAGTAAAGCTTTTTGATAACTGCAAAGATGTTAGTCTCATACCAAAGGTAAACCACTCAAGCACCAAAACATGTTGAAACATTTTGTTGACTACTCACTTCTCTGACATGATCCGATGTGTACATCCGTTCTGACCTCGTCAGACAGAAGCATGTCTTTGGTAATCAAATGGAGAAGATGTCACATCAGATTTTAACCCTTATCCTGCCTGGTAGTCGTGCAGTTGTAACTGAACCAAGACTGCTAGTCGCAGCATTGGTGCCGCAAGCGAAATGGAGGGAAAACTTGTGAAACGTGCTTTCCAAAATTTACCCCCCAAAAATTCAGCATGAGCATTTTCTTAAGTCAAATGACAGATTTTTTCCTTTGTTTCATTGTGAATGCATTGAATTGATGGCGTTTTATGGCCTATCAGCCTTTGTAGGCTATGTAAGGCCAGTAAGCACGAAAATCACTAGAACAGTTTAGAGTAAATGCAAATCAAGTCACGATGTCCCCATAGGGAGACGTGGTGGGTCAATTCTTACCCCGAACCCACAGGGGGAAGTTCCATTGGGAGTACTTCTGGTAAAAGCTTGGCGTATTTTGTTGGACAGTTATAGAGGCACTTGCAAATGGAAAGGGTAGGTGTCTCATCCTTGAAATATAGCTTTCTTTTGGAAGTGCTGACAGACCAGTTGGAATTATGATGCCAGGGCAAGGGTTAAAGGACTGCACTCTACCAGGGAAATGCATTTCTTCCTTCCATTGAAATACTTTTTTGTGCTTTAGATGGAGGGGAGTGGTCAGGTTGAGGTGAGGGGTGTGGGGTAGCGCTTCAACCTCTGAATCTTCGTATGGCCCAGAAACACCAAGGTAAGTACCCAGCATGCCTTGGGAATGACCCCTCAGAGGGACAAGTAATGCAGAACTGTCAAAGCACGTAAAAACTGGTTGAGTCAAGCAACATCACTTTGTCAGAAGCAGAATTGTCAACAAAGCACAAGAAATGGAGGCTGATCAAAGCATGGATATGATTAGGAGAGAAAGGAAAATAATTTGAAAGACACGAGGAGGGATGAAGAAGTTTTTCCAAGAACAGAACCCATCTGAGGCATACTACTCTTGAGGTCCCAATAACCAACTTGAGCGAAAGCATTGGAAATCCTTCTGGCCAGTAGATTGAAGGCAAGGACAATTTGTTGTTGTTGTTGTTGTTGAAACAATAAATACACATCACCCTTATCTGGATTTCGTACGACTACCTATTTTCCTTCCGTAGGCCCATTTTGATCAAACGTGTACTGCAACTTGATGTGTTCGTCTCAAACACAGAAACAGAGGCAACACACACACACACACACACACACACATGCAGTATGTTAGCAGCATCTCCACTACATGGAGAGTATTCCAACCTGGGCGGGTCATAGCTTCATCCAGGGGTTATGGGAACTGCAGAGTACCTTCACTCCTTCACAGGTAACCCTGGCTGAGCAGCTGTGATAAAAGTCAAGTATGCTACCTTGCCCAGGGAAGCAACTTCAGGATCTGTGAGTGACCAAGGGCAAGATGATTGACCACAGAGCTAAAGTTTGCTGCTTCAACTTCTAAAGCCCTAGAGACACAGAAGCCTGGATCTCGACTCGCTCTAATGCTGTCACTTGAGAGCAGCAGGTTGAAGGTGCCAGAGGGGTGGCATTTTCCAATCTTTAGAAATGTTCCTCGTTCCCATACTGACTATGTCAAACAGCCACATAACAAACAACACCAATTACAAATCCATTATTTGATGCACCACATGAAATGGCCTCCGACATCACAAATGCAGGCTTAAGACAGAAAGTTCATCCGATCCTAGCGTCTACATCTCCTTACCAGCATCACAACTGCCAAAAAGCTACACCATTACTTTGTCACCCAAAAATACTGAAGTTTGATCGTTATTATCATAGTAGCTTTGTACATCACATTAAAATCTATCTCAAAACTGACCAAATCACGTAAGTACCTGAACCAGTAATCACAGAGAACGATGAATTCTCAACATCACAACTATAGACAGAGCATCTGAATTTGTTCCTCACAAAATGCAGCTATCACATGCCCAGAATCAACATCCCCATCCAGTACAGTTCCACACACAGGACATGAATGAGAATGATCAAATCAACATATGGATACAGCAAATACTCTACAATGGAAAACACAACCCCTCTTTTTTTTCTCAAAATACATGAATGTCAAGAAACCAGATACAAACATACAAGCATCTACTAAAACCCTCAAAATCTTGATATGAGTTCCTGATATTTATTTAAAAAAATTCAATGCATTACCAACCAGGTAAAAAATGCAATGCTAACACAAAGTATTAAACCATATTCTTAAAATCCATGGCAACAGACATAATTGACCCAAAAGCAAAAACAACAAACCACAACACAAAACAGTTGTGGTGTTGAGCAAACAATAAATCCAAAATGGACAGTACTTTTTAAAACACTCCCCCTCCTTCGATAAAATCCTCAATGGAATTGTGAGTAAAAATGATACTTGTTTAAACATCTTGCCCTAATATGACAAGAAACAGTCTGAAACTCTAGAACAAAGAGTAGCTGCTAGTGGCAAACAAATTATTTTCTTCTCTCTCTCTTCCTCTGGGCCCGTATTCACAACGGTGATTTATCGGCGATTTATTTTAACCCCGATTTATCTCTAAACTGAGACGATTCCAACTGCCTGTTCCGCTCTCCCTTGGCTGGAAACCAGTATATATAGCAAAGCGCAACCTCTAAGGATCCTCTGACGAACGTACCTTTTCTAACCGATCAAGATAACCCGGGCTTAGGGGATAAATCGAGTGTTAAAAAGATAAATCGCCGTTGTGAATACGGGCCCAGATGTTGCTTGGGAACTTTCTGATAACCCTGGTGGACTCTTTCAATCTTAGTGAGGCACATCCCTTCATAGAGTGGTCTGGCGGTATCACCGATAGCAAACAAGTACAACTGGAGAGCACTCTGAGAGTGCAAACCTCCGCCAAGGAAGCCTCAAGTTCTCCTCCACGGCCTGTATAATTCAGGCAGGATGTTCTGCTAGCCAGGCCTGACACTGCAAAGTTTTGTTCATTTTAACGCCTGCTAGCGGTCTCTGAGTGTGGAATCCAAACGCCGGTATAATCAATAGTTTGATGTCATCAACTTCGTGATGCCGGTGAAATTCCTATTTATGCTTCCAATTCCAAAACTACATACCAGATAACGTCCGAAATTTCACGGATTCTTCCTTTGGTGAAACTCTGACCTTGACCCTAATTTTATCAGAATCCGTTATGAACATCTTAAATTATTTTGCCAAATAACAAACTAACAAACAATTAACCTAGGGGGGAAAAAAATCACCCGTGGTGGAGGTAAATATCAAAGTTGAACGATTACTCATCAAACAGGTTCAAATTCATCATCACTTCACATAACAAAGAGTTCAATTCAAAGTTCTGCAAAGCACCATTGAAAACAATTCATTAACAGAAAAATTAACAGCTGCCTCCTTCTCCTCCTCCTCCTGAGGTGAGGAGGAGGAGGTGTCAACATTCTGTTTCAGAATGTCTGCACACAAGTCTCCATTGAACAATCACACATGCACAGACCAGATACTCCATACACATGTAGGCTTAAAAATTTAAAATTGCAAATCATGATGCACATGCATAAAAATAGATTTGGGAATGAGATGTAATTTGTTGCTAATTTTAGCGTGGTCTGTCAGCCATGTTTCAAAGCAGTGACAGAACTCTCCAGCAGGAAAGTCCAGATTTGAAATTCAAATTTTGCCCTCAACAGGAGCGTGGCTGTTGCTTTGGGGCTCCTCTTAAATCTGACATCAAATGCTGCTCTACAAACCAAAGATATTCACTGTACAGCATTCACAAAAATGGAATTTTACCAATCTAAAACATTTTCAATCTTAGATTCAATGGTTTAAATTAACAACTTAAAACTGAAAAAAAGTTTCAATAATGAACATAAAGTTTTTAATACTTGGAATTTTTTTCAATCATTGAAAGTCTAAATAGCTTATAAATTGTGGTACATAAAGTATTATGTATACATAGTAAGTATTCAAGGATGAAAGCTTTTTAATTATCTTCCAATTTTCCCTGGCATTGACCCAGGAACCTTCCAGAGATCTTCCTTAACATTGCAAGCCAGGACATCTGTCTATCAACACATGGAGATATAACACCAACATTTCGTTTTTGCATTTCATCTCTCATTCCACTGTCTAGGGTCCAGATATTGTTTCTGACCTTGACAGTTAAACAAGACTCACCACAAGTAATCCACCCCTTTTTGCAACAGTGAAAACGCCTCTCGGCACAAGCAGAGTACCAGCAATCAATGCACATGACCTTTGACTCCCCCAGGGAACACAAGTCCAAAGTCCAAATCCCCCCCCTCCTTTCCTTCCCTCCTTCCTTTAAAATCTCCACTGCTCCGTTTCATTAATTACAGTCTGCAAAACCCCCCTCTATGTGGGTCAAAGGTCACAGAAGAGAAAAGTGGTATGGGTGTATGTGGGAGCGTTGTGTGTGAAAGAGTGAGAGAGAGAGAGAGAGAGAGAGAGAGAGAGAGAGAGAGAGAGAGAGAGAGAGAGAGAGAGAGGGGGGGGGAACCCAGGGTGGGGGGGTGAAAGGTGCTTCGGAAGTTGTTGGTTCATCCTAGAATGGGAGAATCCTGGAACAGGATGGAGGATGACCCTGCATGCTGCTCAAAAATCAGAATCTGAAACAAAAGGAAGAAAATAATAATGAAGTTTATTCATTAAACGGAAGGGGGAAAAATACTAATGTATTAAAAAGCACCTACGAACATGAGTTCTCAAGGACATTAGCCCATTATGACCTACACTGTGTGATGAAACCACTTCCTAAAACCTGAGGTTTTTTCAGGAAAAAACACAAAGTCTACACTCATTAAAATTTTATTCTTCACTTCTACACTTCCTAGAAACAAGAAGTACACCACTGTCAAATGCGACATTTGTGTAGCATCCAGTCTGAAAGGGAGATGTAATGCGCGCGTAGCATCCGGTCATAATGGGTTAAGGAACTGTGAGCAGACACCAGAAAACCGGTTCTAACTCAGTAACTGGATTTATGTTTTTAAATCTGCAGTCTACACTGATTCATTTGGTAATAAGTTTGAAGGTAAAAGGTCAAGGTAAAGGTACTCTTTTTTTGTATTGTGACTTTCCACCCATCCATGAGTGCTGGAACGACACACTTTACCCCCTGGTCATCGGGCTACTTTTCAATCACTCCACCATCTCCTCTCCCTGGGGAGCACGCAACCAGACTGAATAAACATGTCAAAGTCAGTTTTCCAAATGTTCCAGCTCAGCCCTCACAGGAAACCCCTTTACTCCTGGGCAGCAATGTGAATAAAGCACCTTGCTCAAGGATGCAACTCTAAGATCCTCACAGCTTCAAACCCAGCATCCACTTGCCATAAGCAACTGTAGGGTCAAGCGTATGAACACTGTAGGATCAAAATTGTAGAAGTCATGCCCATTCGGTATAGGTGTTATGCCAGAAGCAGCTTGGAGAACATGGTTGCTAAAGTTTTCCTAAAGTGGTGCATTATAGCAAGGTGAGGCAGCAAAAGGTTAATTTCCATGCATCATCTCTAGTAAGGAATGGCTACAGATGGTTTTGTGCTGGCAGATCATGTGTACAGGAGTCAAGCAGGAGACAAGCTTTCAAAAATCCATTGACTTTATAAATGGTGAGTAAAGCCTTGTTGTCTCATGTCTGTTTCTTCACGTGGCCATCACAAACAGCAAAGTTTCCGTTACTGTTGGATATCTCAAACTCACACATACTCTCCATCACTAGCCTGTTAGCAAGAGCAACAAGCAGCAGTGCAGATGTACAGACATGTATATAACATATACATAGATAAACAAAATTATTCAC
>JAWQFJ010001539.1:98189-103189 GCA_034096865.1 Theodoxus fluviatilis | reverse complement strand
CCCCTAATCGTCTCAAACAATTGCCAACAGTAAATCATCTTGATTTATGTAGATATGCTATCACCTTGCTATTGTAATTGCAATGGGCTGAGGGCCTAGCAATTCAGTTTAGTTCAGTACAGTTCCGTTCTCTCTCTCTAGTGCTTGCTCATTTCAGACTGGGCACCACTGAACTATTTACCCACAGATTCAGGAATCAGAATGTACAATTAACATTCCTTGTGTCCACGGTGCAGGCAGGAAGACAAGGATGAAATGCATTTTGTTCTTACTTGCCCTGCCTTAATGAGGCATCTTGTATAACATGAATTTTAAAAAATCTTGTACCATATTTTTCTTTGCATAATCCAATTGTTGTAAGATCAGTGAGTCTCTTTTCGTGAAATAATTTACTACAAGAGCTGAGGCTATTAACTGTAGAATAAATGAGTACTTTTCATGATATACACATGTTGTAATATTGTGTGTAATGGCAGTCGAGACGACTGAAACTGACTTTATACCTGTGGATTCTTTGAAATGAGGTAGTGGCCTGATCAAATAAACTCTCTCTCTCTCTCTCTCTCTCTCTCTCTCTCTCTCTCTCTCTCTCTCTCTCTCTCTCTCCCTCCCCTCCCTTTCTCCACACACACCCCACCCCCACCCCCCACTGACCTGACAAGGTAGGTTTTGGTGAATTCCATGGGGAAGATTTTCCATCCATTGAGAGCTTTCTGGTCCAGGAGCACGTTTCCACTCAGACCTGAAAGAGCAGTGTGAGTCTGTCTCCAGCCTGGCACTCTCACTACAGTCAGGCACTGCCGTGTGGCAGAATGAACATGGTGATGACAATAGTGGTGATAACGATGATGATGATGATGATGATGATGATGATGATGATGATGATAACGATGATGATGACGACGACAACGGTGGTGGTGATGATGATATTGATGATGGTGATGTTGATGGTGATGTTATAACGATATTGATGATGATGATGGTGATGATGACAATGATATTGATGATGATGATGATGATGGTGATGACAATATTTATGATGACGATATTGATGATGACGATAGTGATGATGATATTGATGATGGTGATGACTATGATGATGGTGGTGATGAAAATGATAATGATGATGATTATGATGATGGTGGCGATGAAATGGTGATGATGATTATGATGATGGTGGTGATGATCATGATGATGGAGATGATGAAATGATGATTATGATTATGATGATGGTGGTGATGAAAAGATGATGATGATGACTATGATGATGATGACTATGATGATGGTGACTATGATGATGGTGACTATGATGATGATGACTATGATGATGGTGGTGATGATGATGGTGATGATGATGGTGATGGTGATGGTAATGATGATGATGGTGATGGTGATGGTGATGGTGATGGTGGTAATGATGATGATGGTGATGGTGATGATGGTGATGGTAATGATGATGGTGATGATGATGTCCAGAGAACATGAAATGCCATATGTATCTGTATGTCATCAACACACAACAACCCATTTTATAGACTGATTTTTACCTGTGTCACTTATTCACATCTGCAGAGTTAGGTGAAAAAGGTTAATGGTTATTCTGCATTCAAGATCATTCAATAAGCAACTCAAAAATATATAAGTTTGTTGACTTTGTTCCCTAGATGTACTCTACATGTATTGCATGTACCCATTAGCAAGATCCACCCTCCAGATTCCATGGGATGTCAGGACTCTGGAAACTCTCGACTTCTTAGGGCCAAAAGGGAAATCAATGGCATCCTAAATACTGAAGAACATGTTAAAAGAAAGTTCAATATAATAAACATTATGTCTAAACATCAACTGACTGATCCCAGAATTCAATATTATGAGTTGTATTATCCTATTCATATCCCACACACATCCTTTGAGAGCAAAATAAGAATTTATAACAGTGTTGATTATATCTGAGAGGCACAACACTTAAAAACTGAAGGAGACCATCAAAATACTGCGAAGAAAAAAAGGCTGATTTATAGAAACAGCAGAGAGATAGGCACTTTGTAGACAAATAAAGCTTGATGAGTGTACAACATAGCAACACTGTTAGATGAGCGAGAAAAGAAAAGGCCCTAGCCACTTGATGTCCCCCCTCATTAGCTGGAACCCCTGGCTGCTGGGCTTTCGGGGCCTGCTCCAGTAGCTCAGCCAGGGGCTGCTGGGCTTTCGGAGCCTGCTCCAGTAGCTCAGCCAGGGGCTGCTGGGCTTTCAGAGCCTGCCCCAATAGCTCAGCCAGGGGATGCTGGGCTTTCGGGGCCTGCTCCAGTAGCTCAGCCAGGGGCTGCTGGGCTTTCGGGGCCTGCTCCAGTAGCTCAGCCAGGGGCTGCTGGGCTTTCGGGGCCTGCTCCAGTAGCTCAGCCAGGGGCTGCTGGGCTTTCGGGGCCTGCTCCAGTAGCTCAGCCAGGGGCTGCTGGGCTTTCGGGGCCTGCTCCAGTAGCTCAGCCAGGGGCTGCTGGACTTTCGGGGCCTGCTCCAGTAGCTCAGCCAGGGGCTGCTGGGCTTTCGGAGCCTGCTCCAGTAGCTCAGCCAGAGGCTGCTGGGCTTTCGGGGCCTGCTCCAGTAGCTCAGCCAGGGCTGCTGGGCTTTCGGGGCCTGCTCCAGTAGCTCAGCCAGGGGCTGCTGGGCTTTCGGAGCCTGCTCCAGTAGCTCAGCCAGGGGCTGCTGGGCTTTCGGAGCCTGCTTCAGTAGCTCAGCCAGGGGCTGCTGGGCTTTCGGAGCCTGCTCCAGTAGCTCAGCCAGGGGCTGCTGGGCTTTCGGGGCCTGCTCCAGTAGCTCAGCCAGGGGCTGCTGGGCTTTCGGAGCCTGCTCCAGTAGCTCAGCCAGGGGCTGCTGGGCTTTCGGGGCCTGCTCCAGTAGCTCAGCCAGGGGCTGCTGGGCTTTCGGAGCCTGCTCCAGTAGCTCAGCCAGGGGCTGCTGGGCTTTCGGGGCCTGCTCCAGTAGCTCAGCCAGGGGCTGCTGGACTTTCGGGGCCTGCTCCAGTAGCTCAGCCAGGGGCTGCTGGGCTTTCGGAGCCTGCTCCAGTAGCTCAGCCAGAGGCTGCTGGGCTTTCGGGGCCTGCTCCAGTAGCTCAGCCAGGGGCTGCTGGGCTTTCAGAGCCTGCTCCCGTAGCTCAGCCAGGGGGTGGCCCCAAGCAGCCAGTTTGGATGGATGGATAGCGTTTTACGGCTTATCAGCCTCTGTAGGCCAAGTAAGGCCAAAGAGCAAGAAAATCACAAGAATAGTTTAGAGCAGACGCAAATCAGGTCACAATGTCCCTATTTATTTGCCTCTTACAAATCACGTAGGGAGACGCGGTGGGTCTATTCTAACCCCCAACCCACGGGGGGGAAGCCAATGTGGCTAGGGGTGGGGGGGTGGGGGGTGGGGGGCATCAGGACTGCAAGATGTTATCAAGACCCAGCAGTATCTCAAATAATCCACAGGGATGCAGTTTCTGCCAAAGCTTGGATATTCCTCCTGCATGAAAATCAAGGTCTGTACCACTCCTGAAATGGGTTTGAGACCTTCTCAACATAACCGAGTCTTTCGTTGGTTCATTATTCCATCTCCTCCCTCCCTCCCTTCCTCCCCAAACACCCTTACCTTTGCGTTGCTCATTGAGGATGTTGGAGCCAGCCAGGGCATAGTTAACTCGACCCAGGTTCTCCACCACAATGTCCAGGGTGAATTCGGTCGTAGACTGATAGTAGAGAAGACAAAACCAGTATAGCAAATTTAGCAATCAAAGTGATTCTATCAAGACTTTTTTCTTTTTGAGAGAAAACCTTTGGCTTCATTTTCAATGTGATACATTTGGGGGGGGGAGACACAATTAATCAAATCAAACTGAGCCGTTGGAGACTAATGACCTAGAAATCCCTTGACAAAGATTTCAAGTTCTTCTCTTAATTTTTAATAAGTGGCCATGTATGAACAATGCAAATGCCAGCAAAGCAGGTTTTGAGCAATAACTGATAAAAGTCATCAGCATGCTATGTTACTTAATTGCTTTCCTGAACTTTGTACTACTGTAAAAAAAAAAGAAGAAGATTTCCTTTATAACAAGCTGTTTTCTCTGGAATTTGAATAAATAAATAAACAACGTTGCAGTTGAAATAACTCATGTTGTCATTTTTTCAACTGTAACCTTGCTTCGTCAGGCACAGCCTCCTTTTTCAAGAAAACCTGATGACATGCAATTTCAGTTCAAAGTTCTAAAAGAACCCCCAAAATCCATTATACAGCACCACTTGCTTGTAGTATGAACATCTTGCACGATCAGTTTCAAGGCATGCGCGAGAATACAAATCATTATATTACAACTTACAAACATGACAAAATCAACACTTAGAAATCATTACACTACCTCAAAGATACACACCATCAAAACACATAAATCTGGTTATGCTAAATCCACTTATTTGGTTGATATCTGAGGAACAAAATCTACCATTTTAAGGAGGGGAGAGGATTGGGGTGAATGGAGGATAGGAGAAGGGGATAAGGTTGTTGTGGTTGAAGGTGGGTGTGGAGGTAAGGAGTGGGGGGTAGGGGGTGGGGGGTAGGGGGTGGGGGGTGGGGGTGGGGAGTGGGAGGTGGGGAGTGGGGAGTGGGAAGTGGGGGCTGAGAAGTGGGGGGTGGGAAGTGGGGCCTGGGGAGTGGGGGGTGGGAAGTGGGGGGTGGGAAGTGGAGCCTGGGAAGTGAGGGGTGGAGGTGGGAGGTGGGAAGGGGGGGCTGGGGAATGGGGGATGGAGGTGGGGAGTGGGAAGTGGTGGCTGGGAAGTGGGGGGTGGGAAGTGGGGCTTGGGAGTGAGGGGTGGAGGGGTGGGTGGGTGGAAAGTGGGGGTGGGAAGTGGGGGCTTGGGAGTGAGGGGTGGAGGGGGGGGGGGGGGTGGAAAGTGGGGGTGGGAAGTAGGGCTGGGGAGTGGGGGGTGGGAAGTGGGGGCATGGGAGTGAGGGGTGAAGGTGGGGGGTAAGAA
>JAWQFJ010001539.1:95000-98167 GCA_034096865.1 Theodoxus fluviatilis | reverse complement strand
CTACACTACACTACACCACACTACACTACACTACACTACACTACACCACACTACACTACACCACACTACACTACACCACACTACACTACACTACACTACACTACACTACACTACACTACACTACACCACACTACACTACACTACACTACACTACACCACAATACCCTACACTACACTACACTACACCACACTACCCTACACTACACTACACTACACCACACTACACCACACTACACCACACTACACTACACAACACTACACCACACTACACTACACTACACTACACTACACTACACCACACTACACTACACCACACTACACCACACTACACTACACAACACTACACCACACTACACTACACTACACTACACCACACTACACTACACCACACTACACTACACTACACTACACTACCCTACACTACACTACACTACACCACACTACCCTACACTACACTACACTACACCACACTACCCTACACTACACTACACTACACCACACTACCCTACACTACACTACACCACACCACACTACACTACACCACACTACACTACACTACACCACACTACCCTACACTACACTACACTACACTACACCACACCACACTACACTACCCTACACTACACCACACTACCCTACACTACCCTACACTACACTACACCACACCACACTACACTACACCACACTACACTACACTACACCACACTACCCTACACTACACTACACTACACTACACCACACTACACTACACCACACTACACTACACTACACTACACTACCCTACACTACACTACACCACACTACACTACACTACACTACACTACACTACACTACCCTACACTACACTACACCACACTACACTACACTACACTACACTACAACACACTACCCTACACTACACTACACTACACCACACTACACTACACTACACTACACTACACCACACTACACTACACTACACTACACTACACTACACTACACTACACTACACTACACCACACTACACTACACTACACTACACTACACTACACCACACTACACTACACCACACCACACTACACTACACCACACTACACTACACTACACTACACTACACCACACTACACTACACTACACTACACTACACCACACCACACTACACCACACTACACTACACCACACTACACTACACTACACTACACCACACTACACTACACTACACTACACTACACCACACCACACTACACCACACTACACTACACCACACTACACCACACTACACTACACCACACTACACTACACCACACTACACTACACTACACCACACCACACTACACTACACTACACTACACTACACTACACTACACTACACTACACCACACTACACCACACTACCCTACACTACACTGCACCACACTACACCACACTACACCACACCACCCTACACTACACCACACTACACTACACTACACTACACTACACTACACTACACTACACCACACTACACCACACTACGCTACACTACACCACACTACACTACACTACACTACACTACACTACCCTACACTACACCACACTACACCACACTACCCTACACTACACCACACTACACTACACTACACTACACTACACTACACTACACTACACTACACTACACTACACTACACACCACTACACTACACTACACACCACTACACACCACTACACTACACTACACTACACTACACTGCACTACACTACACTACACTACACTACACTACACTACACTACACACCACTACACTACACTACACTACACTACACTACACTACACTACACTACACTACACTACACTACACTACACTACACTACACTACACTACACTATACTACACTACACTATACTACACTACACTACACTACACTACACTACACTACACTACACACCACTACACTACACACCACTACACTACACTACACTACACTACACTACACTACACTACACTACACTACACTACACTACACTACACTACACTACACTACACTACACTACACTACACTACACTACACTACACTACACTACACTACACTACACTACACTACACTACACACCACTACACTACACTACACTACACACCACTACACTACACTACACACCACTACACACCACTACACTACACTACACTACACTACACTACACTACACTACACACTACACTACACTACACTACACTACACTACACTACACTACACTACACTACACTACACTACACTACACTACACTACACTACACTACACTACACTACACTACACTACACTACACTACACTACACTACCCTACCCTACACTACACTACACTACACTACACTACACTACACTACACTACACTACACTACACTACACTACACTACACTACACTACACTACAGTACACTACACTACACTACACTACACTACACTACACTACACACCACTGCACTACACACCACTACACTACACTACACACCACTACACTACACTACACACCACTACACTACACACCACTGCACTACACACCACTACACACCACACCACTACACTACACACCACTACACTACACACCACACCACTACACTACACTACACTACACTACACTACACTACACTACACTACACTACACTACACTACACTACACTACACTACACTACACTACACTACACTCACTACACTACACTACACACTCACTACAGTACTCTACACACACACACACACACGTGCTCTCTCTCTCTCTCTCTCTCTCTCTCTCTCTCTCTCTCTCTCTCTCTATCTCTCTCTCTCCATCGACTATGAGAAAGCCTTTGATTCCGTGAACCGCGATCTACTCTGGCGCGCCCTGGAAGCCGCAGGACTCTCAACAAAATTCCTCGGAATGTTGAAGGGCATGTATGCTCGGATCCAGTCATGCGTTAGATGGAACTGGACACTATCAGACTTCTTTAGATGCCCATCGGGCGTCAAGCAAGGAGCTTTAGAGAGCCCGAGAATGTTTCCTCTCTACATGAACTCGATAGCTGACCACGTACGTGTGCTTGGAAAACATGGCGTACAGCTCCTCCCAGGAATGAGAGAACTTACTCTTATTCGCCGATGATGTCGTTCTCCTCTCAACCACACCTTCTGGGTTACAAAACCAATTAGATAACCTGAGCAAGGTGTCTAAATCTTTGGGCGTGA
>JAWQFJ010001539.1:67500-87500 GCA_034096865.1 Theodoxus fluviatilis | reverse complement strand
TTTGACGACGTATTGGATGAAATTGTTTCTAAGGCACATGAGCACCAAATACAAGATTACTGCAATAGCTGCATATATCAGGTCTTTCTGATGAAGTCTCACTGAGGAAAGATCTTATTTTTTCGAACGAGCTTTAAATCTAAGTATTGCTGAAACGCATGACTCGGTACGGCGTCGAAAAATAAAATACCAAGAAAACGATTAGTTTGTGACTGATATAATGAACGAGATACTGTGGTCGATTTTTGCTGGACAAATCACACAAAACAGCATCGAGACAATCTACGTCTACAATGTCTATATTAAGAAAATGTAAGAGTTTGGTTGAAAAGAAAAACACCTTTCATAAAACATTTGTTCACGAGCAAATCAAAGATTAAAGAGCGAGTCAGCTGAGACCAATTTGTTTATATATTTTAAAAAAGCAAATTCTACACGTGTACATCGAGCACTCATGTTACTTCACTGGTTAAAATCAAAGCAAAAAACACAAACACAAAAAACTATGACAATACGTTCAGGCTGAATTCGTGCCCTTAGGTACTCATCCGCTCAAATTGAATGGCAATTTTTTTCTTCTTCTGTGATGAACATACATAATACACAGAAATTCTCTCGTTGCCCTGACACCTAAGATTCACAGCATCTAGTTCTGATTCAAGTCCAAAACTTAACCATTACTTCACACAGGTAGTTATCAGTTCGAGAGAATACGTTTGAGAGTTATCGAGTAAACCGGTATATATATGTCCAGATGTATGATCATTCCAGATATTTGTGGAGACTTCCATCATGAGCACTTTTTAAATATCGATGCATATCATTCGTGATGTCACACAAAAATCAAGTCATTTGATATAATGAGACAATAGGTCCTGGTATTAATCAAAGTTATTTACCAAAAACAGTAGGCAAGAAGTTACCAGATGATGAAGCGAAGAGTATTATTGTAATACACGAGAACATCAGAACCAGCATTTCCTGGCATATCAGTACATCCCACCCCTCAAAATAATTGCCATCATGTGAGAAATTGTGTGTGATTCCCATTTCTATATCTTGTAACATCATTTGAGGTTTTTTTCTTCAACATAATACACTTCTAAGATATGGAAACGTATGCAATTATCCTCAAACATTTGTAGATCGATTCTGTCTCTCTCCTCTCTCTCTCTCTCTCTCTCTCTCTCTCTCTCTCTCTTTTCATTGTCTCTCTCTCCTCTTTATTTTCTCTCTCTTCCTTATTTTCTCTCATTTTCTCTCTCCCTCAATCTCTCTCTCTCTCTCTCTCTCTCTCTCTCTCTCTCTCTCTCTCTCTCTCTCTCTCTCCTGACTAATTACAGTAAAATCACATCAAAACACTTATTTCAAAATCGGAAAAAGTAAAACAGGACCTATTCTTACATCACTGTGCAGAATATGTCATACTAAGGAGAGATATATACTTGTACAATATCAAGAAGATGAGAAAGATTTAAAACTTTCCTTGTACATATCATATTACCTTTTACGCCCTAGCTAAGAAGAGCGAGATGTTTGTTCTTGATGTAGGAAAATCTAATGTGCTCCATCAGCATGACACACATAAAGTCCTCAAATATTCTGTGCTGCTGACGAGTCAAATGCACACACGTCCCAAACGTACCATAAAGCAGAATATACGTACAGTGTCTATGGTTAACTCTGCCACAAGATAACACAGCATGGGCTACTCTTCATCAGGATCACCAAGAACAAGAGGCGCGATGGAGCGGCCACCTAACTAAAGATTCACTTTACATCTTTAAATTTTGCAGTACATTTGATATAAGGCATTTGCTGTACGTCCATTGTCAACAGAAAAACAGTGTTCACAAGTGATCGTCAGGATGGCTGAGACCAGGATACACTCAGTAGCAATCACACAAACCCTCAAAGATCCACTTTATCTTTTTGAATTTTCGTGGAACGTTGATAAGGTTATTTGGAGTCCGATCTTCGTTCCACAAGAACACAATGTTTACTAGTGTTCGTCAGGAGCACTGAGAACAAGACGAACGCAAGAAATGTCAGTTGCTCATTCAATCATCACCTTACCTCCCTGAACATCGAGGTACTTTGATTAGTTTGCTCTTTGTCACAGAACGCAGCGTTCACTATTATTCTCCAGCATCCCTTAGAATACGAAGCACACATTAGCAAACACTTACATTTTCAATAGAATGACATCACCTTAAATTTCGCGGTTCTGTCACAAGATATCTTCTGTTCACTCTTTTATCACAAGAGAACACAGTGTTCACTCGAGTTCTTCAGAATTGCTTAGAATATGAGGCACACATGAGCAAACACTTGCGTTTTTACAAGAATGACTTCACCTTTCTTTACATTTTGCGGTGCGCTTACAAGGCATCTTCAGTTCACTCTTTATAACAAGAAAACACTGTTCACTCGCGTTCTTCAGAGCTAAGTAGAACACAGGGTGCACAGAGACAAACACGACTTCTTTTGAAAACTTCACCTCTCCTCCCTTTACTTCAACGCTAAAATGTTCTGAGGACTGAATTTATCTTAACTGGTAATGTCTTTGCTGGCCCCGGCGTCAATTAAGGCATTTTTCATGCGAGTAGCGAGGCGTGTTCCGAGTTCATCTGTACGGCGAGCCACTTCACGAAGAGCAGTAAAGCCCTGGTCATCAACAGCGTTGACGTCGAGATATTTGCCGCACGTGAGCAAAAGTTCCAGCACACAACCTCTGAGCCAGTCCAGCTGCTGGAAGATGGAGCCGACTGTGCGGTCCATCTCTGCCTCCCAGCCGATGGCGTGGTGGAGGATGGGTCGTTCGGAACAGAAAGGAGGGTGAACTTCGACCAGACGCTTGATCAAGTCCAGCAGCCTTCTCAAGCAGTTAGACCCCGGGTCTGCTAGAGTGGCCTTAGTGATCAGGAGGAAGCAGGAAGTGACATATTCCAAGGCTTCTGTTTCATTTCTGGCACGGATACTCCCGGACGAAGCTTGTTCCTCCATCTCCTTCAGCAGGAGATCAAGGACTACTCTGACATCATGTGATGTGATGTCGTTTGATCCTTCGATCATTGACACCATGGACACTGCGATGTTTCGGAAGATCTCGTAAATGCCCAACTGCCCGCTCTTGTCCGAGACAGTTTTCCGTCCGTGGACCCAGACCTCGACAGCTCTGTTGAAGCTCTTTTGCGAGAGGAGGAGACTGCACAGCGAGGTGTACATGCATCCTAGGAGAGGATCATCAGCACCCAAGAGCCTTTCGACGATGAGCAAGCATTCCGTCGTGAGCCTGACTGTGTTGATACGCCGGGCCTCCAGCTGATCCAGGGTCTGGCTCTCGTTGATATTCGCAAAGGCAGACAGTGACTGACGGTAAGGCTTGCGGAGAATACGGTTCCGCTCCTGATACCTGTACGCCATAGCTTTGTGCAGATAATGGTACGCCTCCTCTATTGACCTGGTTGCCAGGACTGCCGCCCAGAGCTCATCGCCGTCCACCCTCTCCTGCTGGTTTATGGGTGCCAGCGCCAGGATGAACTCGACGAAGTGTCTGGATCGGAGAAGGATGCCTTTGACTAAAGGAGTGCGACCGCAGGAATCTTTGGTCAGCTTGGCACCGTATTCCACCAGCGCCTTCGCAGTTCGGGCAGAGTCTTGTATCTCCGCCACGACGTGGAGAGCTGTGGCCTCAGAGGCTGAGCGCTGGTTGGGGTTGACTCCCTTCTGCAGGAGGTACCTCACCACCCTGGTGTGATCTCTGTGACACGCCCGCATGAGGCAGGTGTAGCCGTCGCGGTCGAGGGCGTCTGTTCTGGCGCCTTCTTCTACGAGGAATTTCACGACGCCCAAATGTCCGTGTAGACACGCCGCGTGGAGCGATGTTTCGTCCTGGAAGTTTGTTTGGTTGACATCGGCTCCTTGGGTGACTAATGCTTTGACCATGTTGAGATTCCTGTGGACAACGGCGATTTGCAGAGCTGTCATCACGGTCATTCCCTCACCGTCTTGGACTACGTTCCTTTCAAAGTCCGTTTCGGACGTTTCCAGCAGGTGTCGGATGGCAGCAACGTGCCTGTGAGAGAGTGCGATGGTCAGAGGAGTGTGGCTTGTTCCTTCCGGAGTAGAGTGACGGCGTTGTAGCACGTCACTGGTTACTTCTTCAGAGAGGTTCGGCAGCAGAGAGAGCAAGTTTACCTTTCCCGTGCTGGCTTCAATGAAGACTTTCTTTTTCAGCCATGCAACGTCATCAGGGGAGAGCTCGCCTGTCTTGGAATCTGTAAGATGAATGAGTAAGTGAGTGGGTGGATGAATGAATATAAATGAAGAATGAACAAACGAAAGTCCAAATGAATGAGCGATTGAATAAACGAATGAATGAGCAAATGAATTAACGAATGAATAACAGCCGAACAAAGGAATGAACGAATGAATGAAAAAATGAACGAATGAGTGAATGAACGAACGAGTGAGTGAATGAACGAATGAGTGAATGAACAAACGAGTGAGTGAATGAACGAATGAATAAGTGAATGAACGAACGAGTGAGAGAATGAACGAACGAGTGAGTAAACGGGTGAGGGAATGAATGCACGAGCTAGTGAACAAGTGAATGAATGAACGAGCTAGTAAACAAGTGAGTGAGTGAGTGAGTGAGTGAGTGAGTGAGTGCGTGAGTGCGTGAGTGCGTGAGTGCGTGAGTGAGTGAGTGCGTGAGTAATTGAGTGAGTGAGTGAGTGAGTGAGTGAGTGAGTGAGTGAGTGAGTGAGTGAGTGAACGATTGAGTGAACGAGTGAGTGAGTGAACGAGTGAGTGAGTGAACGAGTGAGTGACCGATTGAGTGAGTGAGTGAACGAGTGAGTGAACGAACGAGTGAGTGAGTAAACGAGTGGGTGAGTGAGCGAGTGAGTGAGTGAGTGAGTGAGTGAGAGTGAGTGAGCGAGCGAGTGCAAGCAAGTTAGTGAACGAGTGAGTAAACGAGTGAGTGAACGAGTGAGTGAGTGAGTCTTTAGGGCTGTCAGCCGAGGAGGGCTATGCAAGGCCCTTGATCACTGACATCCCTAGAGCCGGTCAGAGTAAGAGAAAGTTAATTCTCGATTTCCCTCATCATTTGTCTCTTACGAATCACGTGGGCGGACTCGGATGGTCTATTCTTACCCCCAGCCCACAAATGGTCGAGATTACGAAGAACTGTGTTAAGGTTAATAGACAACCACAACAATCCATTATGATATAACCACTTTTAAAAGGGGCTTTCTCACATTGCGACTTTTCACTCATTGTTGGATGTTCAAACATTACACCTTTACCCCCCATCACCACCCCCCTCCACCCCTGCTTATCTGGGTGCTCTTCATCATCACTCCGACACCAAGACAGCCCCATGGGAAGGAGCACAACAATAACTGTCTTTTTGTCTTCTTCACAATATTCCAGCTCACTCCTCACAGGAACCCATTTTACTCCTCCGTGGCGGGGAGAAGCGATGCGAGATAAGCGTCTTGCTCAAGGGTGCAGCATTGGGATCCGCTCAGATCTGAACGCCGCACCCCCTGCCTGCAAGCGAGTGCAGGTCAAGCACTCTGATCATAGGACACAGGTCAAGCACGCTGACCACCGGACACAGAGCCCGGCAAACGGGAAAAGGACGTTATTCACCGGCACAGCCAGATGTATGGCCTCCTCGTCCAACCAGGCTGTTTACAGCTGCAAGAATTGCAGCCACACAAGTTCCCTCTGTTCAACAACAGTCAATCAGTGTCCTTGTCGGTATTTAGTCTCTTCACCGCAACCACTACAACTACTATCACCACCACCACCACAACCATCACCACTACCATCACTATCGCCAAAACCACCACCACCACCACCACCACCACCACCACCACCAAAACCACCTCCACTACCATAATTACCACCACCACAACCACTCCCACTGTCATGATGATGATGGTTGTGGTGGTGATAGGAGTGATGTGTGGTTGTAGTGATGGTGATGGCAGGGCTAATGGAGATCATCATTCATCATCATCATCATCATCATCATCATCATCATCGTCGTCGTCGTCGTCGTCGTCGTTGTCTTCATCATCTTCCTCATCGTCATCATCACCAACGTCATCATCGTCATCACAATTACCGTCACCGTCACCATCATCACCACCATCACCATCACCATCATCATCATCATTATCGTAGTCATTATCATCATCGTTGTCGTCGTCGTCATTGTCATTGTCATCAACATCAGCGTTGTCGTCGTCGTCTTCCTCCTCCTCCTCAACTCAGTAACATCGGCACCGTCGTCAGTTATCATCATTTCCAGAGCTGATGAAGATGCTATCATCGTCAGTGCCAGTCGTTACGGTCATAACTCAGACATCAATAGGTACATGTACATGCATGTAAACCTACATACCTTCTTCTCGTGCCGTTTGACTCCGTGTCTGCAGCAAACCCATCACACCAGGCAAGCAAGCTTGCACCCAGGGAGACAGAGTGGCAGGCAGGCAGTCTGGATGGAAGGCAAGACGGGCAAGCAGACGAGAAGACAGGCTAGCAGGCAGGTCTGCGCTGCCTCCAGCAGACAGTCGCTCAAGCAGCTGTGTAACTCGGGGCTGGTCGATGCTTCAAGAACACAGTTTCCCAGTGAACATGACAAGTGCTCACAGAGCCAACTAGTCAGTTCACCGAAAGTTGATCTTGCACTCAGCTGACAGCAATCTCCGGGACGGAGGTAAGAATAGACCCACCACTTCTCCCTTCCTCCTGTGGGTTGGGGGTAAGAATAGACCCACCGCGTCTCCCTTCCTCCTGTGGGTTGGGGGTAAGAATAGACCCCCCATGGGTTGGGGGTAAGAATAGACCCCCCATGGGTTGGGGGGAGGTAAGAATAGGGACCCCCCCCATGGGTAGTTGGGGATAGAAAGGAATAGACCCCCCAGGGGTGAGGGGTTAAGAAATAGACCCCCATGGGTTGGGGGTAAGAATAGACCCCCCACGTCTCCCTTCCTTGTGGGTTGGGGGTAAGAATAGACCCACCACTTCTCACAACTCGATTCGAAAAAGACGAATGATGGTAGAAATGGAGATTTGATTTGCATTTACTCAAACCAGATCTTGTGATTGTGTAGTCAGTGACCTTACATAACCTATGAAGGCGGACAGGCCGTGAAAACTCCATTCATTCTCATCTTTATTTACATCATCAGCTGTTACCGACTGATCGCATCGGTGAGCTCTGTGCGTTTAATGAAGAGTCTCTTCAGTTTCATTTTCCCTGCAACCATGGAAGCTTGGGTGTTAGATGAAGTGTTGACAACGAAACACCGTACCACTAACACTGTCCATTCTAAATTAGTGGTATGCGCGATCGAAAAATGCTTCATAGGCCACGCGGAGTTTATTTCAGTTCTCGAATGCGATATCTACTCTTACCTCCTTCTAACCCCATTCTTTCTCTCTCTCTCTCTCTCTCTCTCTCTCTCTCTCTCTCTCTCTCTCTCTCTCTCTCTCTCTCTTTCTCACTCCCAACCCCACCCTCTCTCTCTCTCTCTCTGTCTCTCTCTCTCTCTCACTCCCACCGCCCCCCACCCGCTCTCTGTCTCTTCTCCTGTCTCCTCTCTCCTGTCGCTCTGTCTGTCGTTCTGTCTGTCTCTCTCTCCTGTCTCTCTCTCCTCTCCTGTCTCTCTCCTCTCTGTCGCTCTCATCTCTGGTCTCCTCTCTGTCTCTCTGTCTCTCTCCGGTCTCTACTCTCTTCTGTCTCTCTCTCTGTCTCTCTCCGTCTGGTCTCTTCTCTCTCTGTCCTCTCTCCCTGTCTCTGTCTCTGTCTGGTCTCTCTCTGTCTCTCTCTTTGATCTCTCTCTCTAGTCTCCTCCTCTCGCTCCTGCTCTCTTGCTCCTCGATCTCTCATCCCTCTCTCTGTCTTCTTTCTCTCTCTCTCTCTATCTCTCTCTCTTCTCTCCTCTCTCTCCTCTCCCCTCTCATCTCCACTCTCTCTCTCAGTCTCTTCTCTCTTCTCTCTCTCTCTCTCTCTCTCTCTCTCTCTCTCTCTCTCTCTCCCCTCTGTCTCTCTCACGCCCAATATTAGCCGATATATAAATATATATAAAATTATATTTAAGGCTCTCGACCACTGCAAAGACCGGTTTTTGTTGGAAAAAAAATATTTAAGTCGGGATTGGGAGGGAATTTCTTTTCTCTGCAGCACGATGGTTTCGACATCTGTATTAATTTAAATTTTTTTCTCTTTATGGTTCCTTTTCTTTAGGGACAGGAGGCGGAATATCAAGGTGTGTGGGTTGTTTCGTTTTATACGACTGTGTTTACCAAACCGCCGTTTAACACTTTATCTTCCTGAGCACTGGGCCGACTTGATCAGTGGCTGTACTGGCACCTGGCGCCAAGCACAGTGGCAGACAGATAGGACCCACACAGTCAGGATGGGGTACCGCACGGCCACTCCACCTCCCTGGGGAGGTATTTCCAACCTTGATGTCGGCTCATTGGCCCGCATGCAAAGGTTAATCGCACTACAGAGTGCCTCCACTGCCCTCACAGGTACCCGTTTTACTCCTGGGTGGGGAGAGGCAATGTGAGTGGAGCTCCTTGTGCAAGGATGCAAGCCTGGGCGCGGGGAAGAAGCAAACGCCGCACCCTCTAGCCGCAAGGGACTGCTGGTCAAGCGCGCTGACCACTCCGCCACGGGCCAAGGGTGCAAGGGCAGTTCGTGGGTGTGGGGGTGAGGGGTGGAGTTGGGGGTGGGATGGGGTGGGGTAAGGGGTGGGGGTGAGGGGTGGGATGGGGTGGGGTAAGGGGTGGGGGTGAGGGGTGGGGTGAGGGTGAGGGGTGGGGTGGGGATGGGGATGGTGAGAATGCTGTTGTTTATTAAAAAGATCGTGATGTGCGTATAATTACTAAATCGTCACTTTCGTTACGAAACAGCTATGTAGTTTTCCCAAGTTTTGTCTGCAAATAATGTAGGGACCTGACGAGTTGATAATTAGGTTTAAAATATTTACTGTCGATTCGTAATCTTATCCTCTTAAAAAGTGCTTGAGTGTGCGCGCGCGCATGTATGTGTGCGCGCGCGAGTGTGTGTGTGTGTGTGTGTGTGTGTGTGTGTGAGGTTGCTGTTGTTGATGTTGCTGATGTTGCTATTGAGGACGACGACGACGACGACGACGACGACGACGACGATGGTGATGGTGGTGGTGGTGGTGGTGGTGGTGGTGGTGGTGGTGGTGGTGGTGGTGGTGGTGGTGGTGATGATGATGATGATGATGATGATGATGATGATGATGATGATGATGATGATGTTAATGATGATGATGACGACGACGACGGCGATGTCGATGACGAGGACGACTATGACGATTATGATGATGGTGTTGGTGTTGGTGATGGTGATGATGTTGATGACGATAACGTTGATGCTGTATGGAATTTTATGGCCTCTCAGCCTTTTACGAATTGCTTGGGAAAATGCAGTGAATCTGTTTTTGTCTCCAACCCACAGAGGGGATGGAATGAGAGATAATGCATAAGAAAAAGAAATTTGCCTACGAACAGGTTATTTCATAGTTTAAAGTCACCAACAGAATAATCTTCTTCTCACAGTTTAAAACTCATCCTCTCACTCCATGGAGACTTCGATCATTGACTTGTTGTTGTTGTTTTTACCGTCGAGGGTTATCCTCGTTATGTTATATAGCTCAATGTGCACAGAAAGGGAGGTAAATCTTCACGTTTACTGCAAACGCTCTGACAGTGACAGGATGTTCGACGTGGAGAGGTAGAGAGGGGAGGTGGGCAGCGGGGAGAGAGAGTGAGAGAGAGAGAGAGAGAGAGAGAGAGAGAGAGAGAGAGAGAGAGAGAGAGAGAGAGAGAGAGAGAGAGAGAGAGAGATGTATGGAGGGGGGCTGCAAGCCGAAGTACAAGAGCGTAGCCATTTCTACAACAATCTGTTGGTGACGTCAGAGTTTCAGTGTCCTGGTGCGCGTTGCCTAGATGCGAGGAAAGCCAAGTCCTCGCGAGGTATAGGCCGATGTCAACATGTGTCAACACAATGAAGGCAGATGTGAAGGCAATCAAATGCGAAAACATGTTTACACCGGCCTATGACTCGCAACTGCTGCGGGAAGGTGGTCTGTTACTTAAGGTCCGTCCCAGCTTGCGCCAGGAAAGTAGAAGCAGGACTCAGGCGTGAGTTTTCTACAGGATCTTTATTTCATGACTGGTCAGCGCTTACAGCAATCACTCGTGCACCCACAGCGGTCACTCGTGCTGCTCAGGCTGCGCCTCAATACGGCTCCTACAGCCTCCCAAGCGCTCTCAGCTTCCAGTAACGTTACCCTCGCATGCACACACGTTTAAATAGTCCCGTGCTTGGGTTCGGGATCATTCTAAGCGACTTCTGCATTGCCATTTCGGCAAACTGGAGGGGACGCCCACTCCCCCCTGACCAACGAGGACCAATCAGTGGTCAGTTGGCTACTGCGTATTAGGTTAGTAAGGGTCGCGGTTTGCGAGAGTTGCTTCCCTTGATTGGTGTAAACACGAGACAAGGTGGAGAAGAGCAAACGTGGAGTAAAGGATGACCGAAGTTATTTTGAACGCCTTGACGCCGCAGCAAAGCTGAGATACAGCACCAAATTAATGTACATTTGTGGCAACGACCCTTATGAAGTGCCAACTCGATTATGGTCGGCCAGTCCTGACGATTATCCTTCGCTGGATTACATCGCGATTGTAAACTATTTCGTGTATGGCGTGAGTGCATACACGATGAAAGAATTTCGAGCGCACAAAAGCCTCACGGCCTACAAGAATTTTGTAGATGGATGGGTGAGGGAGATTGCAACATTCACACCAGATGGGTGTGATCACTCTGTTGTAAGAGCAAAGGTAAACTGATGTACATTTTCGTGTCTGTCAGTGACACATCATAAGTAGTAGTAGTGCTGTCTGAGTTAGTGAGTACGTAAGTGCCATTTCCAACTGAGTGATTGACTAGAAGTAGTAGCCACTAGCAGTAGTATTACTATTACTAGTCAGAAGTAGTAGTAGTGGTAATATAAAGTGAAAAAGGCCTATGATGTCCAATTTGTGTTATTTGTCAAATTTGTGTTTGTAGATCAGTGCACATTACACATTCTGAATTTTTGTTTTAGTAGGCTGTGCACCATGCAGAAAAAAAATCTTGGGAGTGTGTGTGGTAAAACTAAAAAAAATATATTCACCATTGTCACTAAGTATGATGGATTGTTGAGATGTAACTTTAGGTGCACAAGCACCGATTAGTTGACAACTTTTGCCCTAAATTCCTCAGGTGCTTTGTGTAACTGTTACAACTAGGCTGTCTCACATCAAACAGATATGCAGGCTTTCCTGAAGAAAGATAAAAAATAAGATAATGCAGTTTACCCCCTGGTCATTGGGGAAAAGTATGTGATGCATAAACACCATCTCCCCTCTGTGGGAAGCATGCAACTAGGTTGTGGATGTATGCTCTAACATGATAGTTCCCAACTGTCCCTGGATAGATAGAGGCACTGTGAGTTTAGCTCATTGCTCAGGGATGATATTCAATAGAAGCCATGCATGTTTGAGATTCTTCACGCATTAGTCACAAAACAACTGCAGGTTGAGCATTCTAATTATATGGCCAGGGCCACTGATGACCCCAAAAGTACTGACATCAACTTGATGTGTATTTTGTTTGTACAAAGCTAACATATGTTGGGTAAATGGAAAACCTCATCTCTGGACATACACTGACCAGGTAAACATGAATGCAAGAATCTGAGTTTTTTTTAATCAATACCTGTAGGTTGATAAATAGTCTTGAACAGAATATATTTACTAGATGATAACATAACTTCTTAAGTATTGTCCCATAAAGTGATGTACTGAAAATGACACCTGCAGCATGAAGACACACTAGGCACAAAGCAGACACCTTCATGCTACTTGCACATTTGAACATAGGATTGTAAGCATTGGCAATACACAATTTAACACAAACTTACAAACTACAGCATTTTTGTGCTCTCTCAACATAGAGTTCACATTGGGTATTGTGGTCTGTTGATTTATTGAGAATCAGCACACACACACACACACACACACACACACACACACACACACACACACACACACACACGCACACACACACCACACACACACACACCACACACACACACCACACACCCCACACACACACACACCACACCAACACACACACACACCACACACTCACCACCCCACCACACACACACACACCACCACCACCACCACACACACCACACCCCACACACACACACACACCACCCCCCCTACATCACACACACACACACACGCACTCACTCACTCTTGTAAAAGTGTCATTATGATGATGACAGAGTAAACCAGATAGCACTTTATGAAGAACTTCTGTAGAACTATGGAACACCCTTTCGGGGCTGAAGACATGTTGAGTCAATATTACTTCATAGTCACTTTCACAAAACAGTAAAGTTATCAGTAGGTTCACAGCCAGGGTGGGAAATTTCCAGTCCCCTCCCAGCATTCTGCTGACTAATTCTGACCCCCTGACCCTCTGCGTGTTGAGAAGGCAGAAATCGCCTCTCATAGACAAAGGAGGAAAGTTCCCGAACCTTCTGCAGGCATCTCACATTACATTTACAACACAGCGCAGCCCTGTCTGCCTTGGATTCTGCAGCTGCAGGATAGGGCTGCACAGTCCTTTGAGAGACTGACGGAGGAGCGGTAATAACACTGATGAAAAAAAAAGTTTCAGTGCATTTGTAACCCTAGAAAAATAAGGCATCGAACGGAACTTAATTGAATTGAACGGAACGGAATTGGTTTGATTTGAAAAGACAATCACCAATCTAATCAACATGAGCAATAAGGAAGTCATATTTGGAGGAAACAACGGTCCTTTATTGAAATACGTCGGTAAAAGGTATTTATTATGCATATTTTAAAAAACATCGAAACCCACCACATGACGTCATCTTGGCGTACTAATTACATCAATATGATCTCCGAGAATGATAAATGTGTACATGCACGATATATGGTACAAACAACCAGATACAAAGATACTGCGCATACAATGAAATCCTACGCACATGTAGACATCGAGAAAAATCCTCACTGTCCATCTCAAAGAGTTACCTCCCTTGATATTCTTGGGGTATATGAAACTCTACCGATTTTCGCTCAAGATTGGACAGCTTATTTTTGTTTCAAAAGAATGTTCATTCCCATCAAATCATTGAAGTTGTTTAAACGTTTTAATACGTACAAATCAATTAAAACTCATTGTCGTACATTTTAAAGAGTTACTTCCCTTGGATTCCCTGGCGCTTTGCTTAGACTATCAAATTCGGCTCGAGAATCGGCTGATTGAATTCTTTAGAATAAATCATGACTCCCGTCATGCTCTTCACATAATTCATGTTAATCAAAGATTCTCTTAGAAATATAATCAAGAGCAAACGATCTTATCCAATTAATAAGTGTTTAAACATACATCTAGGTACGCATTCTTACTCATTGTCCAACTAGGCCCACAACACAAAAATCCCTCTTCATCGGATGCACAGCATCCTGCTTCAGTGCAAGTCGGGATAAAAATCGGAATAAACTTGAGTGGACACTCTGATATGAACAACAACAACTATGTATGTACACACTCACAAAACTGAGAGTCACAAGCATTACTAACATTGTTCAACAATGTGAGATCTTGCACCACATAATGAGTCAGAATCCACTTCCAGTCTTTGTGAAACATCAACAGACTCTGACCGTTTTCCTTAAGCTCTTGTAAAGGGTGAAAACAACTCATAGAAACTGAGCAAACAAAACTTTGAGCCACAGGCTTGCAAAGTCATGGGCCTTAAGACTCGACGTAACGAGACAACACGCCTATTCCAGGATATTATCATTTTAGATTCAGTGAGGCGAGTGTTTTTTAGACATTACGCGACAAATTTCAACATAAAATGGACTTTTCTGAATAAATAATTAAGCAGATTGATGATGCAAGAAGAAACTAAAGGGGGGAAATCTTGAAGTTGATATCCAACACTACCGATCGCTTTTTGCCACTAGCTAGAAATCACTTAGGTAGATTGCCAACTCATTAACTCGTGGAAGATCACTAAAAGTACCCCATATTTCAAGCTGTAATACAGATAACTTTGAAATGCACTATGTATGCATAGAAGCCATTTAGGCTCAATTAAACTTTGCATATACGTGTACATGATAAAATCTGCATTTGCATCAACATTTATCTCCTCTTGGACACGCATGCAGAAAATTGTTAGATGTGAAATAATACGTGACACCTACTTTACGATTAGAACAAGAGCCAAATACAGATGCAGTTATTAAGAGAAGGCACAAAATATTGAGTCAGTTTACAAATTTAGAAACTTCAGGAACCAAATCGGCTTTACAGAAATAATAATGGCAAAGAGAACATTAAGACAGTTGACAAAATCCACAGCAGCTTTTATTTTCAAACTTTGTGGGTGGTTTAAACTGACATGCTGTCGGTTTTTGGAATGATATTAAAATCATAAATACTGAGCAGGAGAAATATGCAAGACACATTTTAAGAATACATGATTTCCATGAGTAAAATACAAAGATGTAAAAGTGTTTTTAAAATCATGATAATTGTACCCATAGTCAAGCAAATATGGAGGACATATATCTGTATATTCAAATGAAATGAATATTCATTTCTCTGTATAATTAGAATTATTTCATTTTGTAAATCAGTGCACTACTAAATTACATGAAGACGGGCAAAAACTTTGTAGTTTGACGCAACATTTCATGACGCAAAACTTAAATTTGCAAAGCAAAACAACTGGTGTCATCTGAACAGCCTGACGAACAAAAAGTGTTTATGGCATCTTCCAACTCCAAAAAAGAATACTCTGAATTGTCATAACTCTTCTAATGGAAAGCTGCCTAAATGAAACTCAATGAAATGTGGTGTCTGGCTTGGGAGAAAATTCGACATACAACAACCATTGATAAAATATAAGTTTCTGCAAAATACTACGTCTTTACCCATGGAGCTAAAGCAAACACGAAAACTTTGGTGGAAAACCCAAGTGTAGAAAACACAATTTCTTTATCTAAAAAAAGAAGTTATCAACCCATACTTGATAAATTCAACAATGCTTGAACTGTGAAAATTGACGTGTCACGTGGTCCGCAGCCAGGGGAGAGAATTCTTTTGAAATCTCCACGAAGCGCACTCCGCGTCATGGATACCGTAGCAAACAGGGTGGGTAGGGCGCCTAGTAGCCGCTTTTAGTCGGGTAGTCCTGCTGGGGCTGGCTGGTCTGAATCGGTTAGTCTTTATTCGGGTAACTCTGCATAGCCACTGGCTCCTGCCCGGGCGTGTACACAATGCGGCCGGGTGTCTGAAATGAGCAGATAGGGGTAGGACGTGTGCTGGGTCGATTTTCCACCCCGATATGTCTCAAGCCCGCCAACCCAAGAATTTGTACATGCATGTATGTGGTTATGTAGGATAGTGTGTGTGTGTGTGTGTGTGTGTGTGTGTGTGTGTGTGTGTGTGTGTGTGTGTGTGTGTGTGTGTACTTTTATGCATTCGTATATATCTGAGCGTGTATGTGCATGCTTGCATGTGTGCGTCTGCGAGTCTGTATACTTGTGTAACAGAGTGACAAAACTTTACTTTGCTGACTTTGCGTTCTCTGCATGAACCCCTCCTATCTTCCAGTCTGTCACCAGTGGTCATTTGCCCACTCAGCTATTTCTCGCCTGTTCCCACGCTCTCCACCCCCCTGCTTTCTCCATTTGTATACCCCCCCATCTCTGATTCCATCCCCACGTCAGACTCTGGGACACTGAAGCCATACCGTTCATGCCAGCCGCCCTTCCCACTGTCCTTTCTCATTATCTCACTCTCGGACGCTCTGCTGGTCATCAGCATGGAGACCTGATGCTGGCGCGATAGTATCTCCAAGAGATCAGTCTTGTGAGTGGGACCCTCCCCCCACCCCCCACCCCTCCTCTTCCTACGCATCCCTGGTACCGCCCCCAGCCGACACCTTCACCAATCCCATGCCACGCCTTTTCCGGTTTTGATCATATATATTGAGGTGACCACTTATGTTTAACAGACTCGTGTTGAGAGCCGCATAGAGTACGGACTCATTATTGCTACTCAGAAATAAATGGATGTAACGGGAACTTGACTGACTCCATGTCCCTCTGTGCCTCTGCCGCCCAACACTCGGGAGGCAGGGGAAAAGTTCCCAGCCTGCATAGTAGCCCCAGCAATGTAAATGCTGGTCCCGCTACAAATGGCGCTGCAGAGCAGGGTACATCAGAGGGAGAGTCAGTGAGATGATCATGAAGACCACCAGCCCTGATGATAGCCAGCACTACCGATCCCCACCACTAATGAACGTCTGGTAGGGACTGACACTGCTGCCGCTGCCGACCCCTGCTTGCCCTTCACCGACGACAGATGGCGATGGAACGAGAGGCGATAAGGGCGAGAGCGAAAAGAGCGAGGGAGACAAGAAGTCAGACAAGCCGCCCTTCTCCTACAACGCCCTCATCATGATGGCATACGCAGCAGCCCCGAGAAACGACTGACGCTGAGCCAAATCTACGAATTCATCATAAAGAACTTTCCTTACTACAGAGACAACAAGCAGGGCTGGCAGAACTCCATCCGCCACAACCTCTCGCTCAACAAGTGCTTCGTCAAGGTGCCACGCCACTATGACGACCCCGGCAAAGGCAACCACTGGATGCTGGACCCTAGCAGTGATGACGTCTTCATCGGTGGCACGACAGGCAAGTCGCGACGTCGCTCCTCGCTCGCGTCACGATCCCGTCTTGCCGCACTCAAGCGCGCCGGCTTCCCGTCCTTGATGGTGCCCGCCTACTCCTTCCACGGGGAGCGTCTGCAGCCCTACCCCTGTACGCCCCTCTACTCCTCGCCTGTTTCAGGACTGACGGGTCCTGCTGAACGTCTCCTGTCCAAGTCTCTCAGCTTCTCCGTGGACAAGTTGTTGGCAGACAGCCCACCTGGAGATTCGAACCCACGGACTGGTCTGCAACAGTCTGGTAGCACTCAGTGAAGAGGGGGACAAATCCAGTAGTCCTCATGCTGATGCGCTCTTAGAGGTGCCACTCTTGCAGGAAGAAGTCGTTGTGACTACCGGAAAACGACTGTCTCAGCAAGAGCTGCGGGATCTGCAGAAGCAGGATCTCGTGATAGGAAAGTTTCTGTCATCTTGGCCGCAAAAGCCAGAGTCTACACAGGACCATTCCTCGAAGATCCTACTTCGGCAATTTTTGAGACTTCGGATCCGAGACGGGCTCCTCTACAGACATGTCGCCGACCCAGCTCAAGGCCACCTCGAGCAATTGGTTCTACCCAGTTCGCTGCGTCCTGACATTCTGAGAGCAATCCATGACGACATGGGCCACCAAGCCCTAGAGAGGACACTCAAACTTCTCCGGAAACGGGTGTACTGGCCGGGTGTAACTTCGGACGTCGAGAACTACATAAAGGCCTGTGAACGCTGTACCATGGCCAAGCAACCCAACCTGCGAACCACATCAGGCAACCTTCTCGCCACCAGACCCTTGGAAGTGCTTGCTGTGGATTTTACCAAATTGGAACCGGCCAGTGATGGTAGGGAAGATGTCCTCATCATGACGGATGTGTTTTCAAAATTTTCCATGGCAGTCCCAACCCGGAATCAGGAAGCGACAACAGTGGCGAAGGCCTTGGTGAAAGAGTGGTTTGCCAGGTACGGTGTGCCGGACCGAATTCATTCCGACCAAGGAAGGGATTTTGAATCCCAGGTGATCAAGTCTTTGTGTGACCTGTATGGTATCAAAAAATCTCGTACCACTGCGTACCATCCAGAGGGCAATGGACAATGTGAACGATTTAATAGGACTCTTCATGACCTCTTAAGAACTCTCCCAACAGACCAGAAGAGGAAGTGGCCTGAGCATTTACCTGCTCTCCTACAAGCCTACAATGCTACCCCTCACAGTGCTACAGGTTTCTCGCCCTACTACATTCTTTTTGGACAGGAACCTAAATTACCAGTGGATGAACTCCTCGACACTGCATTCCCCGAGGCCAAAGGACCGGTTGATTGGGTGCGACAGCATCGCTCCCGACTTCAGCAGGCCCATGCCAGGGCTTATACTCACCTCCTCGAGGCGGCAGCGCGAAGGAACCAGGCTGCGAATGTCGGGGCAAAAGACCACACCTTGCAGGTGGGAGATCTGGTCTACCGCCGAAATCGTGCGGTAGGACGCGCCAAATTTCAGGACAGATGGCGGCCGGAACTATGTGTAGTGACAGCTCGCCCCTATCCAGCAGCTCATGTGTATGTGATACGCCCCCAATCTGGAGGTGCGGAGAAGGTGCTGAACAGAAGAGATCTCCTTCCAGCACAGTCACCTTTTCCTAGTGTTATTACACCCCCCAGTGAGAGCAGAGATGCTCAAAACATGAACAGATCACCCTGTGACCTTCTGAAGAAAAGTGACGATACTCCATGTGAAGTGACTGAGCCCCGACGCTCTGTGAGACCGAACGCAGGTTGTCGGTCATTCCACTTTGGTGACGGAGTACCATATGTGTAGAACTGCTTTGTGTAGGTATTGGATGTGCCTCTGACTGTAAGTAATGTACCCGTTCCTTTTTCTTTTGCATGACCTCAATACGTAGCCTTGTATAGTAAAACCACACGTAGTAAAGAGAATTACAGGAATGCGATAAGAGTTCCATATAATCATATGATATCCAAGAATGCATGAAACAATGGTTTATTTTATTGGAATGATATGACATATCCTTTATATCCCATATAACCCTTCGATTGTTCATGGTTATGTCGTTGTTGATGACGTCCTCTCTGTGTAACGAGACGTACTGGAAAGTTTCCCTCGTTCTTGTGAATTGTGGTATTGTAAGCTGGAAGAGCGGATTGCCTATAGGTTTGGAACTGATAGGAAATATCTCATCGTAAGGATGCAGATAGTGCTCTCTTTGTGTGATTGCTGTTTAGGGAAAGTTACAGTTTCCCATGACTGTGGGTTTTTGCCTAAAGTTTCATTTAATATTACGTATCACTGTGCTGCTAGTGATTACGGAAGAACTTGCGATGTTTATTCATTGCGGGGTGTTGTCGTGCTTAGCAACGCCACTTTGTGTCACTGTTTGTTTATGTGCATCTAATTGAAGGGTTAAGACCGCTTTTAGCCTGCACGGTTTGTGTGTCTAGCCATGTGGAGGACATACTTGTTGAAGGGTTAAAACCGCTTCAAGTTGTCTTGTCCAACATGCTCTGTTGTTGTGTTGGTTATGCTGCGTTTTGTAATGTGAAATGTTTAATCCTGTTGTTACCAATCAACTAGTTGAACGGTTAAGCCCGCTTCTAGAAGATGTGAAACAATGAGAACTCTTGCTTGTTTTTGTGTGGTGTTTTGGATTGTCTTCTAGTTGACTGGTTAAGACCCCTTCTAGACAGCAATAAAAAAATTTATCGTGTGAGATTTCGTTGTACACCATGATTGTATATATTTCATCCTAGTAATGCATGTACTCACTAGATTCAAGATTTTGTGTCCATTCTACATTTGTGTTTTGTCTCATGATATATTTTGTATGCAAGTGGTCACCTCAATCCTCTAGCACTAATTGAATTGTTCATTGTTAAACTCCTTATAGGTCATTAATCAAAATTTACAACGAGGACGTTGTACTGAAACACCATGGGGAGATGTAACAGAGTGACAAAACTTTACTTTGCTGACTTTGCGTTCTCTGCATGAACCCCTCCTATCTTCCAGTTTGTCACCAGTGGTCATTTGCCCACTCAGCTATTTCTCGCCCGTTCCCACGCTCTCCACTCCCCTGCTTTCTCCATTTGTATACCTCCCCATCTCTGATT
>JAWQFJ010001539.1:35000-57500 GCA_034096865.1 Theodoxus fluviatilis | reverse complement strand
TCCTTCTCCTCTCTCCTCCTCCCTCCTCCTTCCTCTCTCCTCCGCCTCCTCCTCCTACCTCCTCCTCCTCCTCCTCCTCCTCCTTCTCCTCCTCCTCCTCCTCCTCGTTTTTTCTTCCACAGGACTTACCGCAGAACGGGTGTTGCAGCAACCGCAGGCACAGGCTACGAAGATGCCAATCATCCCAGGAATCATGATCTACAAAAAACAGCAGAGAATAACAGAATGAACTCGTGGAGTTTCGTGGCCTCTCAGCCTTCAAAGGCTATGTAAGGCCAGTGACCACGAGTAATCAATACAGATGTTTAGAGTGTAATAGGGTGGTGGGGCTCGTCTCGAAAAGGGTTAGGTGGCGTAGTCCTGACAGGCCGAGTGCTGTGAATTGTTGCGTGGCATGGCGCAGGCTGGTGCTATAGAGAGGCTGACTTCTCTCTACTCCATTAGCAGGACAAAGTCGGTTTCTTCCATCCATATGTTTATTCTTGACAGGCAAAAGCTTGGAGACGGATGGAGTCTGCCAGACTACCCCCCTTCGGTCTGTCACTATCCCAGCATATCTAGTCTCTCTATAGAGGATATACAAGCACGTGTCAAACTAAAGCTGGAAGAGTTTGCTTTCGCAATTCCCATGCTCTGAATCGTCAGTCATCCCCAAAATTCTTGGAGGGGACCGCTAACAGCAACAAAGTGGGGAAAGAATGACAGCAGAGCACACCCCTGGAAAGACGGGGACTCCAGCTCCTGACAGACAGATTGCAGGATAAACACATGTCCCCATGCCCTGAAGGGCGAGAGAGACAGACAGAGAGAGAGAGAGAGAGAGAGAGAGAGAGAGAGAGAGAGAGAGAGAGAGAGAGAGAGAGAGAGAGAGAGAGAGAGAGAGAGAGAGAGAGAGAGAGATTGTACCATCCTACAAGAGTAAGAGCAGGTTAAGGCTCAGTCGATTTCCCTAGTTATTCCGCTTCTACGCATCACGGAGGGGGACACGGTGGGTGTATTCTACCCCCAACACACTCGTGAAACAAGCAGAGGAGGAGGGAGGATATGACACCGTCGGGACGCCAGAGAACTTCAGGATCAGATTGTGTGAAGAAAGCTTCTTTTTTTCTCGGCCAGAGCCCCTTGAGAAAGCAGCGAGTCTTTTCAGGAGTGGTTGGCACCAACTATCCCTTGCATATGGTGTGACAATGACGAATAGGAAAGGATGATTATGATGATCGACGTTATGACGACAGGTACAACAACAGTGACCATTATAAGGACTCGAAACCAGTAACTAGTTCAATATACAGGACGATAGTTTCCATGTCGACGATGGTTAGTAGGAAGATGAGAAAAAGGAGCCGAAGGAGTAGTAGAGGGAGGTACGGAAAAAACAGAAGTAGGAAGAGAACAAGGCCGACGTCTAGGAATGGGAAAGATGACGCAATGAATAGAGGGGTGAGGGTGGAGCAGGGAGACTCATGAAAAGGAAGGGTGAGTTGAGGAGCAGGAAGAGAAAGAGAAATAAGAGAAGCAGGAGCTAGAGGAGCAGGATCAGAGCGGAGAGAAGAAGGGAGTGATTGAGGGGGACAGGAGAAGCAGGAAGAGAGAGAGAGAGAGACAAGAGAGAGAGAGAGAGAGGGGAGAGACAGAGAGAGAGACAGAGAGAGAAAGAGACAGAGAGAAAGAGACAGAGAGAGAAAGAGGAGATCAGAGGAGAGAGGGAGGAGAGAGAGAGACAGAGAGACAGAGAGACAGACAGACAGACAGACAGACAGACAGACAGACAGACAGACAGATGGACAGAGGGACTGTTACAAGCCAGTGCTCTGATCATTATTAATGAAGAAGATGTCTAGGGGTAATGCACTGTTGCCTTGCAACATTCAATCATCTTTCTCGCTGTCAAGAATGGACAGGACAATAGATAAGATGAGGACAGGGATCAAATACAAAATGACTTTAATAATACTTGAAGAAATAAAACAATTATTAGTCAGTCAAGGTGTAGGAATAAAACCTCTTTGAGTAATTCTAGTTTAAGCCAGCCAGCCTGTAGTATATGGAGGTAAACTTATCTGACAAGAAGTGTTCACTGTGTCCGTTCTGTGGATGAAATGATGAAGGGGGTCAGGGCAGCGTGACCCTGTGGTTGTCCTGGCTGAAGGGGGTCAGGGCAGCGTGACCCTGTAGTTGGCATGGCTTAAGGGGGTCAGGGCAGTTGACCCGGTGGCTGTTCTTGAAGGGGGTTGTTTTGGAGCGTCGAGGGGGGTGTCGACTGAGGCAGGGGTGGGTCCTGTGGAGGGGAGTGTTGAAACAGCCTCATCTCCACTCATGTCCGACCTGGTTGGGGTGTCAGGCTGGGGGGGGGGGGGGGGAGGCAGGCCATGGCCACCTCCTGGCTGTGGCTTGTTAGCGCTGCCCCCAGTTCACCTGTCCAAGGGGGCTGGAGGCGGTGAGATGTAGGGGTGGGTAGGGGGGAAGACATCCCTGTCCTTGCCCCCTAGGTCAGGCTGGCCTTCATACCAATGATTGTATTCTGTGCTCCCAGCAGAGGAGCAAAACAACGCCAGTCGGGAGCGAACGAGCAGACTTCGCCTGTTTTTATCCCTGCTTCCACCATCTCCAGTCAGAGTCCCAGAGATTCACCAATGGCAAGAAGGGGAAATTTGGCGCCCTGCTTGCTCAGCAACTTTTCTACCACCCAAAGTCTTAACAGTTCACTTACTCTGAACCAATAGAGAAAAGAGAAAATTGGCGCGTGCTGTGATCAGCACAATTCGGAAAACTTGGCGCCTTAACTTGAAGGTTCACTGTTTCCACCACCAGGCTTCACCTCAGTAATCTATTCTCAAGGCATGACTGGTTCGCTAATATACTACATTCATTTGAGGCCTGGCTGGCTTATATATCATTAAGTATTCATCACTTAACACATGCATAAACAAGCAATTCATAATGGTAGTAGCATGATACTTCATTAGCTCACACAGAAAACGTAGCACAGGGTAGGCAGTTTACCAAAACCACACAGAGAAATAAAAACATATGGGGGTTGGGCCGTAACAGGGACAGAGGGACATACAGACAGACAGACAGACAGACAGACAGACGGACAGACGGACAGACCGACAGACAGACAGACAGACAGACAGACGGACGGACGGACGGACGAACGGACAGACGGACAGACGGACGGACAGACGGACGGACGGACGGACAGACAGATAGGCAGACGGACGGACGGAAGGACGGACGGATGGACGAACAGACGGACGGACAGACGAACGGACGGACGGACGGACAGACGGTCGGACGGACAGACGGACGGACAGTCTGACGGACGGACAGACTGACGGACAGACGGAAGGAAAGACAGACGGACAGACAGACACAGAGACAGAGAGAGACAGGCAGAGAAAGAGAGACAGAGAGAGAAACAGAGACTTAGACAGAGACAGAGGCAGAGACAGAGAGTCAGAGAGAGAGAGAACAAAAGAGAGAGAGAGAGAGAGAGAGGGAGAGAGAAAGAAACAGAAAGAGAAAGAAACAGAGAGAGAGGGACAGAGAAAGGATGACAGAGACAGAGAAAGAGAAACAGAGACAGAGACAGACAGAAAGAGAGAGAGTCCGAGAGAAAGAAACAGAAAGAGAACAAACAGAGGGAGAGAGACAGAGAGAGAGACAGAGACAAAGAAAGAGAGAAAGAGGCAATGACAGAAAGAGACACAGAGAAAGAAAGAGACAGTCAGACAGACATACATAGAGACAGAAAGACAGACAGACAGACAGACGGACAGACAGACAGACAGACAGACAGACAGACAGACAGACAGACAGACAGACAGACAGACAGACATACAGATAGACAGACAGACAGACAGACAGACAGACAGACAGACAGACAGACAGACAGACAGACAGACAGACAGACAGACAGACAGACAGACAGACAGACAGACAGACAGACAGACAGACAGACAGACAGACACACAGACAGACACACAGACAGACACACAGACAGTCAGAGAAAAGGAGAGCGAGCGCGCGCGCGCGCGAGAGAGAGAGAGAGAGAGAGAGCAAAAGCAAGAAGACATGGAATAAGACAAAACAAAGGCAAGAATAGAAACAAGAAGAGCCCTAGCAGAGGGAGGAAAAGAGGGGGAGGGAAGACGGCGGTGGCAGCAGCAATAGCAACAGCATGCAGCAGCAGTAGGTACAGCAGAAGCAGCAGTAGGTACAGCAGCAGCAGCAGCAGCAGAAGCAGCAGTAGTAGCAGAAGCAGCAGTAGTAGCAGAAGCAGCAGTAGTAGCAGAAGCAGCAGTAGTAGCAGAAGCAGCAGTAGTAGCAGAAGCAGCAGTAGTAGCAGAAGCAGCAGTAGTAGCAGAAGCAGCAGTAGTAGCAGAAGCAGCAGTAGTAGCAGAAGCAGCAGTAGTAGCAGAAGCAGCAATAGTAGCAAAAGCAGCAGTAGCAGAAGAAGCAACAGCAGAAGAAGTAGCAGTTGAAGCAGAAGCAGCAGTAGTAGCAGAAGCAGCAGTTGTAGCAGAAGCAGCAGTAGTAGCAGAAGCAGCAGTAGTAGCAGAAGCAGCAGTAGTAGCAGCAGAAGCAGCAGTAGGTACAGCAGAAGCAGCAGCAGCAGTAGGTACAGCAGAAGCAGCAGCAGTAGGTACAGCAGAAGCAGCAGCAGGTACAGCAGCAGCAGCAGCAGTAGGTACAGCAGCAGCAGCAGCAGCAGAAGCAGCAGTAGGTACAGCAGAAGCAGCAGTAGGTACAGCAGAAGCAGCAGTAGGTACAGCAGAAGCAGCAGTAGGTACAGCAGAAGCAGCAGCAGAAGCAGAAGCAGCAGTAGGTACAGCAGAAGCAGCAGTAGGTACAGCAGAAGCAGCAGCAGAAGCAGAAGCAGCAGTAGGTACAGCAGAAGCAGCAGTAGGTACAGCAGAAGCAGCAGTAGGTACAGCAGAAGCAGCAGTAGGTACAGCAGAAGCAGAAGCAGCAGTAGGTACAGCAGAAGCAGAAGGAGCGGGAGCAGGAGGATAATTGTCAGTGTATTAATGAGACTTACACTGAATCCGTGTGCCCAGTGGAAGTTGTAGAATCTAATAGAATTCTCTCCCAAGTAGGCTCCATATCCCACCGCCAGACACACAGCGATACCAATGCCTACAAAATGTGAAGGAAATTGTAAAAACACGTCTATTCCAAATTGCAGTGAGTGTTAATTGCATCTACAAACACGTACATGTACAAGAACGCACATTAGAAACAGTTTTGGGCAGTGGTGATTTGCAACGGGGATTTGTGTGTTTACGCATGTATATGCGTGAGTTTGTGCGTGTGTGTGTGTGTGTGTGTGTGTGTGTGTGTGTGTGTGTGTTGTGTATGTGTGTGTGGTGTTTGTGTGTGTGTTTGTGTGTGTTGTATATATGTGTGTGTTGTGTTTGTGTGTTTGGTGTGTGTGTGTGAGTATGTGTGGTATATATGTGTGCAAACTTGCACGCGCGTGCATTTCTGGCGCACGTGTGCTCGCGCAAGTTTGCTCGCGCAAGTGTGCGCGCGCGCGCGTGTAGGATGTGGTATGGTGTGTGCGTATGTGTATGTGTATGTGCATAATCACACATGTGTATGTTTCTGTGTATGTGTGCACGCGTGCGTGTGCGTATACGCGTGTGAGCGTGCTAGTGTGTGGGTTTGTGTGTCGGGATGTGCGTACGTATCCGCGCTCGCAAACGTGCGTGTATCTACAGTAAATCCGCACATGCATGCACACGCTTATGTTTGCTTGTGTCCTTGTATGAGCGTGAGTGCATTCGTGTGTGCGTGTGCGTGCGTATGCAAATATGTGTTTGCAGTAGGCTGGAATGAATCACAAAGCCAAATGAACAAAACCAATTAACAAAGTCAAATAATTATAGCCAAACGAACATTACCAAATAAACTAGGTCAAATGAACGAACCCAAAAAGAATGAAAGTCCACTGAACGATACCAGGTGGCATCCAAAAATATTTACAGACGGTGAGAATGTGGAATGGGAGTGGGGGCGGGGGATGGGGGTGGGTGGGTAATGGGATGTAAAAGGAGGTGGGGCAGGAGGAAGAGGTGGGAGGGGAGGGGGGAGTGTCCTTGTCGAGCATTGGGGATCGGGATGGAGGTGGGAGGGAAGGGGGAGGAGCTAGGTGGAAGGCTAGGAGCGAAGGAAGACAAAGTGGAGGATAGGGGAAGGACGAGTTGGGGCAAAGGTGGGAGGGGTGGGAGGTGGTGTTGGGGGGGGGGGGGGGGTATTTTGGTACATTGTTGACAGACGGACATTTTTTACGCTGTTTTTCCAGTAGAGCTAGACAGTAGGGGTTGAGCATGTGAGGAAAAATGCCTCCTTTTGCTATAATTACATCTGGTTTAGTTTTCTCCAATTTCATGCTGATTTTTGCCAAGCGTGCAAGGTTTTCAGCGCTAGTTCCACAGATGCATGTACAATATTAAGGTTTACATTGAAGAAAATTAGTTTGAAACCAAGAAAAAGCTATGGGGGAAAAGAACATTCACGCTCCTCCCACAGAACCTGCAGGAGATCTGTTTCAAACCTTGCACATCTTTAAAGTCGCTTTGAATTTGAAAACGTGTGTGCGTGTGTGAGTGCGTGTGTGTGTGCGCGCGTGCGTGCATGCGTGCGTGCATGCGTGTGTGCGTGTGTGAGTGCGTGTGTGTGTGCGCGCGTGCGTGCGTGCGTGCGTGTCTGTGTCCGTGTGCGCGTGAAAGTGTGTGTGCGCGCGCGCGTATTTGTGTGTGTGTGTGTGTGTGTGTGTGTGTGTGTGTGTGTGTGTGTGTGTGTGTGTGTGTAGACTGACTAATCAGTCTTGACTCCTGTTACATTATAGTGATTTTCCTTATAACGATTTCATTAATCGAACCGTAGACTATCTCTCTCTCTCTCTCTCTCTCTCTCTCTCTCTCTCTCTCTCTCTCTCTCTCCTCTCTCTCTATCTCTCTCTCTCTCTCTGTCTCTGTCTCTCTCTCTCTCTCTCTCTCTCTCTCTCTCTCTCTCTCTCTCTCCAGTCATGGCCTTCTCTGGACACTCTGTATTCTTCACCATACTCCTGCATAGTGGGTGTAGAGGGCGAGGTCTTCCAAGTCTAGATAATGACCGCTGGATGAATAGAACAAGCAACGGAGAAAAAGAACAGTGCAGCAACCAGGTCAACACAGGCTAAGACCGAGAGGAATGCAGCCTGTAGCGACCAAAAGTTACCTCCGACAAAAAGTTACCCCGGAAGTCATCGCAGAGTTATCTGCTCGGCTCTCTCTTTATGCGATTTACCGCTCCTGCACGTGTTCTTCGCATGGAATATATTCCGACAAACGACGCATTAGTTGCTTTACGAATTTTTGTGTTTTTGGTGCATTTGTGTCGTTTAAAACATAATGTAGCGTTCAAAAAAGTTTTTTCCCTTGCAAAGCCGTCTCCTCTGCCGGAAATAATATGGGAGTCACCTCCCTGTAGTATACTTTTAGTCTGGTTTTATAAATCGCGACCGTTGACTGACTTCGCACGCCCGGGGAGTTATGCTAAGATCCGGCCGCGTTAATATATCTGCGTTTTGTGACAAACGTCTTGCTCGGCGGTACTGTACTCCATGCACCTTATCGGTCCGCGTGATTCGGGTGTAATCTTAAGCTAAACGACGTTCCGAATGTTTCCGACTTCGACCATTTCAGCAGCGCCAATAAACGTCGTTTAGCTTAAGATTACACCCGAATCACGCGCACCGTTAAGGTGCATGGAGTGCAGTACCGCCGAGCAAGACGTTTGTCACAAAACGCAGATACATTAACACGGCCGGATCTTCGCATAACTCCCCGGGCGTGCGAAGTCAGTCAGGCGGAGTGGCGGGTGCCGTATCTTTTTAGAGTTGAATTCTCAGCACGTCACGAGCAGATAACTCTGCGATAACTTCCGGGGTAACTTTTGGTCGGGGGTAACTTTGGTCGCTACACAGCCTGACGAGGATGGGTGGAGTTACAAGGTGAAACAGACACTTCGGTAACAGTAGACATCAATCTAGAGTCACGTGTTGCCTAGTCAGATTATTTCGGGACAGAAAAACAAGAGAGCCTGCGTAACAGCGAGCATTAATAATAATAGTAATAGTTTATTCATACGCACATACCTTCCCTTGACAGGCAAGCTCATGGCGTTTACAATTCAAAGAATCAGCACTCATACAACCACTCAACACCACATTCCCACAAAAACTCACACACAACACACATAAACAAAAAACAAAAAACTAAGATCCAATAGAACAAATTGAACAAACTATATAATATACACAGCACTTGCCGGCCAGGTCATGTAAGGCGAAGCAGCTCAGCGGGAAATCGCTTGCGGCTCGTCCCCCAAATCGCTTGCGGCACGTCCCAAAAATCGCTTGCGGCACGTCTCCCAAATCGCTTGCGGCACGCCCCCCAAATCGCTTGCGGCACGTCCCCCAAATCGCTTGTGGCACGCCCCCCAAATCGCTTGCGGCACGCCCCCAAATCGCTTGCGGCACGTCCCCCTAATCGCTTGCGGCAAGTCGAAACATGGACGAAGTAGGCGAAAGTATCGCCCCGTTAGAACGCGGACTTAAAAAAATACACGTGATAACGTGCTGCATCTCTTTTTTTTTTAAATAGAAAATTCACAGATTGCTATGAAAGTGTCAAGATATTTTAAAATTCTAAAATGACACATGGTACTCATTTTGGGGTGGACTGTCACCCGCACCTGACTTGTGCGAACTTTTGGCTCGGCATTCAAATCCTGCCAGATAACATGGTGTGGTCCGCAGGAAAACAGAGAGCTTTAGAAGCCGCAAGTTCATGGTTCGTACGGACATGTGTCTAACAATCGTAATTTCCTAGAAAGACTGCTTATCAAAGATTCTGCGAACGAAACAAGCTGTAGCTATTGACCGCATGGAGCAGTACTGTGTGGTCAGCACGGAGCAGTACTGTGTGGTCAGCACGGAGAAGTACTGTGTGGTCAGCACGAGAACAGAGAGCTTTAGAAGTCGCACATTCACGGTTCGTCCGGACATGTATACAATGATCGTAATTTCCTAGAAAGATAGCTCATCTGAGATTCTGCGAACGAAACGAGCTGTACCTATTGACTGCAGGGAGAAGCACTGAGTGATGAGCAGGAGTACACACATAGAAAATTACCAACAGGATAAGAGAGAATTCTCGGTACAGCACAGCATGGGTTAGGGTGGGGTGAAATGGCAGAGGAAAAGGGGGATAGGAGGGAGGGGAGAGATAAGGGAAATGGGGTAGGGGAACGTGCACAAAATAAAAGTAAGCAGAATTCAAGGCTGGGAGTAGACAGGTGAGGTGAGAGAGAGAGAGAGAGAGAGAGAGAGAGAGAGAGAGAGAGAGAGAGAGAGAGGCAGACAGAGAGAGAGAGAGACAGAGAGAGAGACAGAGAGAGGCAGACAGAGAGAGAGAGAGAGAGAGAGAGACAGAGAGACAGACAGAGAGAGAGACAGAGAGAGAGAGAGAGGAGACAGAAGAGAGAGAGAGAGAGAGAGAGAGAGAGAGAGAGAGAGAGAGAGAGAGAGGAGAGAGAGGAGAGAGAGAGAGAGGGAGACAGAGAGAGAGAGAGAGAGACAGAGCGACAAACAGAGATGAACAGAAAACCAGGGGCAAGGATAAGAAAAGTTATGGCTGCAACATAGATGGGGGAATGAGGTGGAGAGGGTGAAAACGGGAAGAAGGAAGAGGCTTTGAGTCAGCCAATCACGAGCCTTGAAAATAGACGCCGCCACGTGACCCAGATTTCGCACTCAGCTCGCACTTAGCTGCGCAAATTTTGTGCTCCGCGTGATTCGGGTGTTCAGGTTTGCCTTGGTCAAAGGCTGTTGTTATTTGTTGACTCCAGCCAAAAACCAAGGCTACAGCAAAATGTTGTTATGCTGTACTGTTATGTGGGGATTATCTTCAGCCGTGGTAAGCTCCTAACATAACAACTGGCATTCTCTGGAGACAGAGATCAAATCCCCTGAAGACGGAGTAGGCCTATGGCTGCCTATATGGCGGGGTGTTCAAAAACAGTCACACACGCAATCATCTCACCCACTTGGGTGATCCTGGGAGTGTTTAGCCCAGGTACGCAACAACAACAACTGTGTTCAGGAACTTGTCGATGCAGTCTTCACGGTTGTCGGTGTCGCCGTCTTCAGCAACTCCATAAAGCAACACATTGTCGCGGCGACTGCGCTGGTCTTGTTCTTCCAACTCTTCGCCGAGGTCAGTCACTGTGCGTTGCAGATCGTCCTGTGTGTTGTCAACATAATCTGAGTACTCCTCCAGCCCTTGGAGTCGCGCTTTCAAGGTAGAGAGCTCTGACTCGATAGATGTGACTTTTTTTGTCAGAGCAGCGAGCTCCGAGTGTATTTTCTGCGTTTCGCATTGCAGAAGAGCTCCAAACTCAACCAAGAGTGATCTCTTGAACACATCCCGAAATGCAGCCAAAGCTTGGTCAAGTTCTTCTTTTTGAATAGGCCCGGGTTCTTCCTGTATGTCACCCCCTATCAATAGCAATTTAGAGAGAGAGAGAGAGAGAGAGAGAGAGAGAGAGAGAGAGAGAGAGGAGACAGAGGAGAGAGAGAGAGAGGGAGACAGAGAGAGAGACAGAGACAGAGCGACAAACAGAGATGAACAGAAAACCAGGGGCAAGGATAAGAAAAGTTATGGCTGCAACATAGATGGGGGAATGAGGTGGAGAGGGTGAAAATGGGAAGAAGGAAGCGGCTTTGAGTCAGCCAATCACGAGCCTTGAAAATAGACGCCGCCACGTAACCCAGATTTCGCACTCAGCTCGCACTTAGCTGCGCAAATTTTGTGCTCCGCGTGATTCGGGTGTTCAGGTTTGCCTTGGTCAAAGGCTGTTGTTATTTGTTGACTCCAGCCAAAAACCAAGGCTACAGCAAAATGTTGTTATGTTGTACTGTTATGTGGGGATTATCTTCAGCCGTGGTAAGCTCCTAACATAACAACTGGCATTCTCTGGAGACAGAGATCAAATCCCCTGAAGACGGAGTAGGCCTATGGCTGCCTATATGGCGGGGTGTTAAAAAACAGTCACACACGCAATCATCTCACCCACTTGGGTGATCCTGGGAGTGTTTAGACCAGGTACGCAACAACAACAACTGTGTTCAGGAACTTGTCGATGCAGTCTTCACGGTTGTCGGTGTCGCCGTCTTCCGCAACTCCATAAAGCAACACATTGTCGCGGCGACTGCGCTGGTCTTGCTCTTCCAACTTTTCGCCGAGGTCAGTCACTGTGCGCTGCAGATCGTTCTGTGTGTTGTCAACATAATCTGAGTACTCCTCCAGCCCTTGGAGTCGCGCTTTCAAGGTAGAGAGCTCGGACTCGATAGACGTGACTTTTTTTGTCAGAGCAGCGAGCTCCGAGTGTATTTTCTGCGTTTCGCATTGCAGAAGAGCTCCAAACTCAACCAAGAGTGATCTCTTGAACACATCCCCAAATGCAGCCAAAGCTTGGTCAAGTTCTTCTTTTTCAATAGGCCCGGGTTGTTCCTCTATGTCACCCCCCATCAATAGCAATTTAGAGGAATCGTATGTGTAGGCAACAGAAGTAGCACCTGGAGGAGTCGTAGCCGCTAAAGCAGTCGCCGAGTGGCTCTCTGGGTCGACACCGGTGGGCACGGTGATGGGCGCGAGAGCAACTGCGTCGACGTAGCAGTTTCCAAGGAGCCACACCAAAAATACAGTGTAAAGCATCACACACAGGACAGCACCAATTGGCAAATCTAACCTGTCTTCAACACAGTTGACGTCACTGGTGGAAAGCTTCGGACGACGGCACAGACGTGCGGCAAACGTCCCTATACGCGCGCGGTACAGCGCCAATTCAACACCCATGTCGGCGACTGAACACTACTCACAGAGTCAAGTTTTTGCCGACGTCTAAACTGACCAAACTATCCATCGGTAACTTCGCAAAGTCAGTAGACAACTCACATATCTCTGTCAGCAAGTTCTATGACATTGTTAGCAAAACATTCGTCTTGCAGCAGCGAACGGCAGATATAGGCGAAGTGTCAGCTGAGCCGTGTCAGGGTCAGCGCACGTCCGTCACCGATGATCGCAACACAGGGATGAGAGAGAGAGAGAGAGAGAGAGAGAGAGAGAGAGGGAGAGAGAGAGAGAGAGAAAGAGAGAGAGAAAGAGAGAAAGAGAGAGACAGAGAGAGAGACAGAGAGAGAGAGAGAGGAGAGGGATGGAGAGAGAGACAGAGAGACAGAGAGAGAGATAGAGAGAAAGAGAGAGAGAGAGAGAGAGAGAGAGAGAGAGAGAGAGAGGAGTTAGTTTTACACTGTAGTTGCATATCAAATGACAGCAAAAATAAAAACGGCAAATTGAATTACACAAATCACTTACCGCACATGATCATGAGAAAGGCTATAATGCCAATGGCCACACGCTGGGCTGTTCTGTCCTCAGCCATTTTGTTTTGGGAAGTCTGTCGCTTTGGTTTCACAAAAATTCTTTGCAAAGTTCTCACAAAGCAGACTCTGTTGATGCTGTTTCTTGCACCTCGGTCTCCACCAGCCTGAACGCATGAGCGCAGTGGAGGGAAGTTTATCGTGGTGTCACGTATTATATGTGGTTGCGGACTAGATGTGGTACCTATTAATAGTCATGCCGGATTTCGTCGGCTCCGCCAATCACGGAGACGATAACGACTCTACTTAGGCCTAGCTCTTTTCCCATTTATTAGAATTTTCGTACTTTTCTATTCGCTTTGGAGAGCGTCATATCTGGATGAAAAATAAGTAGATTACGAAAGAAACGTTTTGGGATGAGTAGTGACAAGGATTGGGTATCAGCATTCAGTTCGAGGACTATGTAGAGTATTGTTTTACCTTACAAGCAATGACCCACACAGTCATGATGGAAACATAATATGTAAATCAATGAGATTGTTTCTTTGTTTCCGAGAGCCAAGGAAAATCATCTTTCAATGTAAAGATACACGAATCGCACACGGGAAAAGTTCCATTTCCACCAGAAAAAAGTGTTTTATGTGCAAGGAAGCTGTTTGTAGAGACACCATGAAACCATTGATGGAAAAAGGCAAACATGACAAAGTTATTTCTTAAACGGAAAACTTTCCAAAGGAACTAAAAATACAAGCACAAAACTAGTTAACGTTAGTTTCTATATTGGAAATTATTATACGATTTTGGTATCGTAAATCTTTACATTTTCATTTAACGTTCAAATTTACTACGAGCTCGTGTACTCATGCACGTAAACTCACACATGTATATCTGAGTACAGACGCGTCTATGCATATGGAACACGCATGCCCGTGCACACATACACGCACGCACGCACGCACGCACACACACACACATACATACACATACACACACACACTCTCTTTCTCTCTCTCTCTCTCTCTCTCTCTCTCTCTCTCTCTCTCTCTCTCACACACACACACACACACACACACACACACACACACAGAGAGAGAGAGAGAGAGAGAGAGAGAGAGAGAGAGAGAGAGAGAGAGAGAGAGAGAGAGAGAGAATCACTGAGTGTCTTGCACGTGGTCTACAGTTCCTAGCTGTAGGAACGCTTATCAGCGTTAGCATCGAGAGTGGCTGAGATGAAGAAGTCCTCCAGGCGGGCATGGTAGACCAGAGTGGCCGGAGTCCCTTAAATCCCTTGCATGTGCAAAGCCAGCTGTGCGGATGATAAACAAGGGGGAGAGCATCGCTAATGGACGTGCTGATGTTGATGAAGTTGTTGGCCAGTTGCTTGGGTCACGACTGCTTCTGGGCGGTTCGTTGGAGGCACCGCAACCCCGCGACCTTACCAAGACCTGTACAGAAAGAGACCATGTGAAAGCGTTGACCCCACGACCTCACAGTTGAGGGTTCAATGCTTTGGCAAGGTGCAGAGATGACGGTTCTACCTCTGCCGTGACAGGAAAGGAAGAATTCACTGGATCTGTCTTAGACGCGGGACCTAGACTCTGGTTTTCTTATTCTTGCCAGAGCTCAGTGACATCAAAGAGACGATGTGGCGCATTGTTGTCTGTTCTGAATTTCCTTGATCTTTTGTCGAGGTCTTTCGTGGTCCAAGCATTGGGAGGCGCTAAAGCCAAGGAGCACACAACATGTAACATCTGCACTTCAACAGACTACCCCACTATTACACTACGACTACACTTAGAACAAAACAACTTAGTGACAAAAACCTACTAAGCTGAAAGCTGAGACAAGCATTACTCGAGTCTTCCTCAGACCTAGATCCAAAAAGAAAACACTGGACGGCAGAACATTTTACCAGTGAACCGATTGTTTGGATGGTGAAGTAGGGTTTAAGATATTATTCAGGGTATAGTTTGAAAGTTATCACTGGACTCCGGCAGTCCGCTTCTTGCCAAGAGCGCACGAGTACACTTCATCATGGACAGTTTTTTTTTTCGGGAATGGCCTCGCATGGTCGAGACGCGTGGCTGGGAAAGGTGGGCACATGCATAGCAAATGACAGGAGACAAGTCACTACCACACTCCATCAACGCCACAAAACCTTGCTTCTAGCGGCTCAGCTACACAGATTCAACGGAGGCAATGACCGCAGCCACAGTGCTTTGCGAACTTCGACCCAAGCTTCATCGCACGCAAATACCCCAACTTCGCCTGATGTTTTCGGCTTCACCTTTCTCGCCTTTCTCGTTCCGTGCCTGCAGATGCGATGGGACAGAGGGGCTGGGGGTTAGGAGTGGGGGGAGAGAAAGGTGGAGAGGATGGGAGGGGGAAAGAAAGGAGAGAGGCGCCTGTCATGTAGGCCTACTGAAGGCTCAGGGCGCACGGATTTGCCCGCACGCACGACGTGCACGCGACAACGTCCTCCACGAGGAGCCCATGCTTGTGGACGGGTTTGCGTGTGCCAGTTCTGTTGGACGTGGAGTTCAAGAATAGAAGTCTTTCGTCTGGAGGGCATTGACCCACCCTTGCAAGCTCTGGCTTCAACTCTTTCCAGAGTGGAATCACCCCTATCAGAAAGTCGAATATGTTATGTGTTTTGTTTTCCATTTGCGACGGTATGGCGGTTGTCTTTTTCATTTGTTCATCGTACCTTGATGGCAAATGACGTGGTGTTCGCGGCTCTTTCAAACTGTGCAGTGGTCACGTGTAACTGGAGTGATGGATATATCTTGTTTATTAAATGCATAATTTTGTGTTCTCGAACATTCAGACTTTTTTGCATGCTAAACATTTACCTTGTTTATGCCTTGCTCACTCGTCTGTAATCACTCGTTTCCGAACTCTCTTTGTTCTTGCTTTGCCTGGTAAAGACTCCTACACACGTACCGTTTTTCAAGCCGATTTTGCTGCCGATCCGGTCTGACCATGCATGTAAAAATCGTCTTGATAGCCACGCGCAACAATAAGCAGTGGAGCCGTGCCAACAGATGCTTCGGCATGAAGGTGCATTGACCTGCATTTCCAATTTTAAAACGTACGAGCTTTCACGACCTATTGATGCATTCAACATACAGCTTTGATAAATTAATGCTGTTTATGGCTTACATTTTCTTTGGATGGGTTTCTAGTATCCCCAAATACAGCGTTTTCTGTGCGAAGCGTAGACAGGTCCGCCATTAAATTTTGCAACTAGTCGCCAGAACGCGACAATGAGGCTCCGCGCCTCGTTCTCGAGTCGCCCGGCATAGAACTCGGTCCGGACCGGGTTGAGGAATAGAGCCTGTCCTACTGACAAGAATCGGGCCGGATTGTATGCAAATGAGTCAACCGTTCCGATTCTTGACCGGATCAGCAGCAAAATCGTGGGACAAACGGTACGTGTGTAGGCGCCTTAACACAAGGGCGCGTTGCATACGCGAGGAAAGCCAAAAGTATGCGAGGAATAGGCCGGTATCAATATGTGTCAACATGGTGAAAGCAGATGTAACGGCAATGTAAATGCTGCTTGCGGTTGGCTGCACGGGTGCTACTGGAGCAGGCCCCGAAAACACAAAGACCGCAGCATTTCAGCTGATGAGGGAGGTATGCGCTTCTTGGCACATGTTGACATCGGCCATGTCTCGCTGGATCCTAGCGTAAGCAATGCACCCCATCTTTCTGCGCACCCTGAACTCCACAATTCTACCGCTTGTATCCTTGTTTCCACATGGATTAGCCTGGAAGATGGGATGTGATGATATGAGAAAGCTGCAGTGGCGTCAAACTTTGCCATCAAAACTCTGATTACATGGATGAATAGTCTCGGTATGTTTCTCCTCAAGTACTATTCACATATGTTTCTATTAGTGTGACTGCGTAAAGAAAAGATATCGCACACCACCACCATCCTCCCCCGTGGGGTGGGGGCAAGAATGTACCCACTGTGTCTTTTGAGGGAAATCTAGGGAAATCGTGACTTGACCTGCTTTAATATTGCCGTGATCAATGACCTTATATAGCCTAAAAAGAGGATATCCCTTAGAGATACATTTACCCATTCATTCATTTATTTGTTTGTTCGTTCGTTCGTTCATTCATTCATTCATTCATTCATTCATTCATTCATTCATTCATTCATTCATTCATTCATTCATTCATTCATTCATTCATTCATTCATTCATTCATTCATCCATTCATGTAAAGAAGAAAGAATAGCACGCGGCTATAGCCACTGGGTGCTTCCGTCATCAGCTGGAAATCGCAGTCACGGAGCTTTTGGGACCTGATTCCAGTGGCTCGAATCTGTGTGATGCATCTGCTGTCACTCTCTCCATTCCTACACTCTATGTCACACTCTCTCCATTCCTACACTCTATGTCACACTCTCCCTATCCCTACACTCTATGTCACACTCTCCCTATCCATTCACTCTATATCACTCTCTCCCTATCCCTACACTCGATGTCACTCTCTCCCTATCCATTCACTCTATGTCACACTCTCCATCCCTACACTCTATGTCACTCTCTCCATTCCTACACTCTATGTCACACTCTCCATCCCTACACTCTATGTCACTCTCTCCCTATCCCTACACTCTATGTCACACTCTCCCTATCCATTCACTCTATGTCACTCTCTCCCTATCCCTACACTCTATGTCACACTCTCCCTGTAATAATAATAATAATAATAATAATAATAATAATAATAATAATAATAATAATAATAATAATAATAATATTAATAATAATAATAATAACAACAATAACACCAATAACAATAATAACAATAACAATAACAATAACAATACTACTACTACTACTACTACTACTACTACTACTACTACTAAATAAAAATAACAATTATAACGCGCATTTCTTGCAAGAACTCAATGCGCGGGCATAGCCACATTTACACGCAGTTACTCGTCAGTCATACTACATAGCACAACACTCGTACGACTATCATACCAGTACTTGAAGAAAAAAAACTAGGAGGTTACAGAAAAGCAAGACGAAACATATGGGCTTTTAACTGAGATTTAAAAACAGCAATTTTGTACTGGCAGCGGAAATTAACGAAAAGCCAGTGTAGATGTTTCCGGAGGGGTGTCACATGATCGTGCTTGCCCTTCATAAAAACCAGACGCGCCGCACTGTTTTGAACTCGTTGCAGACGGTTTAGTTGTTCTGCCGGAAGACCCGCCAGGACTAAATTGCAGTAATCCAGTCGTGACGTGATCCTGGCAGTTACTATCCTAGCACCGGTAGTGTCAAAAGGTATTGAAGGATTGATTCAATACGGCGCAGTTCAAGAAAACATGCACGACATGTACTGCTAATATGATCGTGTATGGACAAGGTCTGGTCAATGCGAACACCGAGATACCTAACTGAGCTCTTGAATGGAATAGAGCTACCCCCAATGACTGTGGACTCACTCCCCACAAGCCCAAGACGTGATGGTGTACCAATAGTTAAAACTTCAGTTTTATCCCTATCCCTATAGTCTGTGATTCTCTCCCTATCCCTACACTCAATTTCACTCTCTCCCTATCTTTACACCATATGTCACTCTCTCCCTATCCTTACACCAAATGTCACTCTCTCCTTATCCCTACACTCTATGTCACTCCCTCCATTCCTACACTCAATATCACTCTCTCCCTATCCATACACTCTATGTCACTCTCTCCCTATCCCTTCACTCTGTCACTCTCTCCCTATCCCTACAGTCTATGTCACTGTCTACTTATCCTTACACTCTATGTCACTCTCTCCGCCTCCTTACACTCTATGTAACTCTCTCCGCCTCCTTACACTCTATGTCACTCTTTCCCTATCCTTACACTATGTCACTCTCTCCCTATCCCTACACTATGTCACTCTCTCCCTATCCCTACACTCTATGTCACTCTCTCCTTATCCCTACACTCTATGTCACTCTCTCCTTATCCCTACACTCTATGTCACTCTCTCCCTATCCCAACAATCTATGTCACTCTCTCCTTATCCCTACACTCCATGTAACTCTCTCCAAATCCTTACACCATACACCTCTCCCCATTCCTACACTCTTTGTCACTCCCTCCATTCCTACACTCAATATCACTCTCTCCCTATCCATTCACTCTGTGTCACTCTCTCCCTATCCCTTCACTCTGTCACTCTCTTTCTATTCCTACAGGCTATGTCACTGTCTCCATATCCCTACACTATATGTCACTCTCTCCATTCCTACACTCTATATCACTCTCAACATACCTACACTCAATGTCACTCTCTCCATTCCTACACAGTAACGGGTGAAGCTTTATATTCTAACTCCATCCCACGTTTGACTCTCAACGGATGGTCCCTACGCCCTAACTCCAGGGCCCGACGCTGATGTTGGACACAAACGTGACAAAAAGTAACGAGTCCGGGTTTAGGTGAAACTCCCCGGACAGGCTAAGTCAGTCAGGCGGGGTGACGGGTGCGGCCTAGGCTGAGCGCTATCGGTAAAACCCGATCAACCAATTTTGGGGAATTTTTCTTGAAAAAAAAGTAACAAAACCTTTATGGTTTTGTAGGCGTTTTAGGACAAAAGAATCAAAATGGCCTTAAGAACTTTTGACCCAAAAATCCCGCAATAGAGTCCCCCCGCAATAGCGGCCCCCCGCAATAGAGAGCCCCCGCAATAGCGGCCCTCCGCAATAGAGGGCCCCCGCAATAGAGGGCCCCCGCAATAGCGGCCCCCCGCAATAGAGAGCCGACCCCACGGTCTCACTCGCTGTCAATGAATTTTACTGCTCAAAGGCCTCCGTTCTTGAATGAACTACAAAAACCCGTGAATAGCGACTCCAATAAGGACATCAGTGTATTTTTAAACATCCAAAGGCGATGATTCTGGATATGCTGGCAGTAATTGAAGTGTTCCTTCATGGAAATTCAGACGACCAGACCAAATGTCCATTGACCAGATGTTTACTCACTGGTGCATTAGTGTTCGCAAATGTAGGTTGCTGAATTGAAGGGGGGAGGGGGAGGAGAGGACAGAGACGGACGGACGGACGGACGGACGGACATACACAGACAGGCAGACAGACAGACAGACAGACAGACAGACAGACAGACAGACAGACAGACAGACAGACAGACAGACAGACAGACAGACAGACAGACAGACAGACAGACCGACAGACAGACACACAGGCAGACACACAGACAGACACACACACAGACAGACACACAGACACACAAACAGACAGGCAGGCACATAGACAGACACACATACACAAACAGACAGACACATGCACAAACAGACACAACAAAGAAAGTCTGAGACAGACAAAGAAAGTCAGATGCAGACAGACAAGGACACATGCAGACAAGGACAGACACACACACACACACACACACACACACACACACACACACACACACACACACACACACACACACACACACACACACACACACACACACACACACACACACACACACACAAACACACACACACACACACACACAAACACACACACACACACACACACACACACACACACAAAACACACACACGCACACAAACACAAACACGATATGTGAGATACGTACTCGTGCGCGCGCAAAAAACGCACACCAAAGGCACAATTTTGTAATGAGCAAAGAAGTCCTCTAGTAGCTCATACTCTCCGAGAAAAAGCACGAAAAAGGAAAGGTAGTGGAGGAGATGACTGCCGAAATAAGAAAAGAGCGAGTGAACATGGTTAAACTTAATACTGGAGACGGTTAATGACGGAAGGCGAAGAGAATGAAAGAGGGAAAGGAATGGAAAGAGGGTGTCTGTGTTGAAGTTGGAATGGAATGGGAGAAAAGAGAAGAAGAAACAGCCAATGTGCATGCAGAAAGAGCTCCAGAGAGAGACAGATAGGAAAGCTCTCCTGGGCCACGGAAAGCGGATGGGTGTTGAGTGCACCGAGTGGAGAGGAGACGGGAAGGTAAGTGCCACTGAGAGGCAGGAACGCAGCTTCCTTGTTCAAACGATGGAGCGTGGATGTTTGGGGGCGGGGTTGGGGAGTGAGAGGTGGGGGCAGGGTTGGGGAGTGAGAGATGGGGGGCAGGGTTGGGGAGTGAGGGGTGGGGGGCAGGGTTGGGGAGTGAGGGGTGGGGGGCAGGGTTGGGGAGTGAGGGGTGGGGGCAGGGTTGGGGAGTGAGGGGTGGGGGGCAGGGTTGGGGAGTGAGAGGTGGGGGGCAGGGTTGGGGAGTGAGAGGTGGGGGGCAGGGTTGGGGAGTGAGAGGTGGGGGGGCAGGGTTGGGTAGTGAGAGGTGGGGGGCAGGGTTGAGGAGTGAGAGGTGGGGGGCAGGGTTGGGGAGTGAGAGGTGGGGGGCAGGGTAGGGGAGTGAGGGGTGGGGAGCAGGGTTGGAGAGTGAGAGGTGGGGGGCAGGGTTGGGGAGTGAGGGGTGATAGGCAGCGTTGGGGAGTGAGGGGTGGGGGGCAGGGTTGGGGATTGAGGGGTGGTAGGCAGGGTTGGGGAGTGAGAGGTGGGGGGCAGGGTTGGGGAGTGAGAGGTGGGGGGCAGGGTTGGGGAGTGAGGTGGGGGGCAGGGTTGGGGAGTGAGAGGTGGGGGGCAGGATTGGGGAGTGAGGGGTGGGGGGCAGGATTAGGGAGTGAGGTGGGGGGCAGGGTTGGGGAGTGAGGTGGGGGGCAGGGTTGGGGCGTGAGGGGTGGGGGGCAGGGTTGGGGAGTGAGAAGTGGGGGGCAGGGTTAGGGAGTGAGAGGTGGGGGGCAGGGTTCGGGAGTGAGGTGGGGGACAGGGTTGGGGAGTGAGAGGTGGAGGGCAGGGTTGGGGAGTGAGGGGTGGGGGGCAGGGTTAGGGAGTGAAGGGTGGGGGGCAGGGTTGGGGAGTGAGGGGTGGGGGCAGGGTTGGGGAGTGAGGGGTGGGGGCAGGGTTGGGGAGTGAGGGATTGGGGGGCAGGGTTGGGGAGTGAGGGGTGGGGGGCGAGGTTGGGGAGTGAGGGGTGGGGGGCGGGGTTGGGGAGTGAGGGGTGGGGGCAGAGTTGGGGAGTGAGGGGTGGGGGCAGGGTTGGGGAGTGAGGGATTGGGGGGCAGGGTTGGGGAGTGAGGGGTGGGGGCGAGGTTGGGGAGTGAGGGGTGGGGGGCGGGGTTGGGGAGTGAGGGTGGGGCAGGGTTGGGGAGTGAGGTGGAGGGCAGGGTTGGGGAGTGAGGGGATGGGGTCAGGGTTGGGGAGTGAGGGGTGGGGGGCAGGGTTGGGGAGTGAGGGGTGGGGGGCACGGTTGGGGAGTGAGGGGTGGGGGGCAGGGTTGGGGAGTGAGGGGAGGGGGCAGGGTTGGAGAGTGAGGGATGGGGGGCAGGGTTGGGGAGTGAAAGGTGGGGGGCAGGGTTTGGGATTGAGGGGTGGGGGGCAGGGTTGGGGAGTGAGGGGTGGGGGGCAGGGTTGGGGAGTGAGGGGTGGGGGCATTGTTGAGGAGTGAGAGGTGGGGGGCAGGGTTGGGGAGTGAGAGGTGGGGGCGGAATTGGGGAGTGAGGGGTGGGGGCAGGGTTGGGGAGTGAGGGGTGGGGGGCAGGGTTGGGGAGTGAGAGGTGGGGGGCAGGGTTGGGGAGTGAGGGGTGGGGGGCAGGGTTGGGGAGTGAGGGGTGGGAGGCAGGGTTGGGGAGTGAGGGGTGGGGGGCAGGGTTGGGGAGTGAGGGGTGGGGGGCAGGGTTGGGGAGTGAGGGGTGGGGGGCAGGGTTGGGGAGTGACAGGTGGGGGGCAGGGTTGGGGAGTGAGGGGTGGGGGGCGGGGTTGGGGAGTGAGAGGTGGGGGGCAGGGTTGGGGAGTGAGGGGTGGGGGGCAGGGTTGGGGCGTGAGGGGTGTGGGGCATGGTTGGGGAGTGAGAGGTGGGGGGCAGGGTTGGGGAGTGAGGGGTGGGGGGCAGGGTTTGGGAGTGAGGGGTGGGGGGCAGGGTTGGGGAGTGAGGGGTGGGGGGCAGGGTTGGGGAGCGAGGGGTGGGGGGCAGGGTTGGGGAGTGAGGGGTGGGGGGCAGGG
>JAWQFJ010001539.1:20000-27500 GCA_034096865.1 Theodoxus fluviatilis | reverse complement strand
GGGTGGGGAGTGAGGGGTGGGAAGTGGGGGCTGGGGAGTGGGGGGTGGGGAGTGAGGGGTGGGAAGTGGGGGCTGGGGAGTTGGGGGTGGGGGTTAGGAAGTGGGGGCTGGGGAGTGGGGAGTGGGAAGTGGGGGCTGGGGAGAGTGGGGTGGGGAGTGGGAAGTGGGGGCTGGGGGGTGAGGAGTGGGGGGTGGGAAGTGGGGGGTGGGGAGTGGGAAGGGGGGCTGGGGAGTGGGGGCTGGGGAGTGGGGGGTGGGGGCTGGGGAGTGTTGGCTGGGGAGTGGGGGGTGGGGGCTGGGGAGTGGGAGCTGGGGTGTGGGGAGTGGGGAGTGAGGGGTGGAGGGCGGAAAGTGGAGGCTGGGGAGCGGGGGCTGGGGAGTGGGGGGTGGGAAGTGGGGGTGGAAAGTGGGGGCTGGGAAGTGGGGGGTGGGAAGTGGGGGTGGGAAGTGGGGGCTGGGGAGTGGGGGCTGGGGTGTGGGGAGTGGGGAGTGGGGGGTGGGGGGCGGAAAATGGGGGCTGGGGAGCGGGGGCTGGGGAGTTGGGGGTGGGAAGTGGGGGGTGGGAAGTGGGTATGGGAAGTGGGGGTGGGAAGTGGGGGCTGGGGAGTGGGGGCTGGGAAGTGGGTCCTGGGGAGTGTTGGCTGGGGAGTGGGGGGTGGGGGGTGGGAAGTGGGTCCTGGGGGGTGGGGGCTGGGGACTGGGGGGTGGGGGGTGGGAAGTGGGGGCTGGGGAGTGGGGGGTGGGGGTGGGGGTGGGAAGTGGGGGCTGGGGAGTGGGGGGTGGGGGTTAGGAAGTGGGGGCTGGGGAGTGGGGGGTGGGAAGTGGGGGCTGGGGAGAGGGGAGAGGGGGGTGGGGAGTGGGAAGTGGGGGCTGGGGAGTGAGGGGTGGGGGGTGGGAAGTGGGGGGTGGGGAGTGGGGAGTGGGAAGTGGGGGCTGGGGAGTGGGGGCTGGGGAGTGGGTGGTGGGGGGTGGGGGGTGGGGGCTGGGGAGTGTTGGCTGGGGAGTGGGGGGTGGGGGCTGGGGGGTGGGGGCTGGGGAGTGGGGGTGGGGGGTGGGAAGTGGGGGCTGGGGAGTGGGGAGTGGGGGGTGGGAGGTGGGAAGTGGGGGGTGGGAAGTGGGGGTGTCACGCCACAAATCCGATTCTAAATATACATCCGGACAAGAGACTGTCATTGGTCGATATGAATAGATCTGATGTCACTTTCGCGCCACTAGCTAATTTCGCCATGCTCATTGGACAGTTGGTTCGCGCCTTTCTACATTTGGATTTCAGCGGGTTTCCCAGGTCAATCGCCGCTTTTCCCGATATCTATTAATAGTGGGGACGATTTTGTTGATCTCTGGCCACATGTGAGTGTAACCGGAGATGGCCAGCACCTACAGACTCCCCTTGGTAACGGCCGGCTGAACTGTGAAAATAGGTCAACCCCAGCTTGGGCCTGGAATTCTCAGTTCACGCTGTCCACAGTCGCAGAACGGATACTGGTGCAAAGAGGTCAAATCCAGCGTGGTCCTCTAGTTCTGTGATAATTTGCAGTCACACACAGTTGCGTCCCTTACTTTGGGATTTCCAGATCTATTCATGTCTCTTGTCCGGATGTATATTTAGAATCGGATTTGTGGCGTGACAGGGGAAGGACTGATGACAGCACAGCCAGGTACAACAACTCACATCTTCCTTGCCCAGCTTCACTGAGGGGTTCTCCTGCTTCCAGTCAAAGATGGCCACCTCCTTCCCATCCACCAGCACCTGTATGCATCATGGTGTGGAAGTCTCAAGACCCATTCTTGTACAGCTCCTTCAACAAGGCCATACTGGCACAGTGCTGCTATTCATGAGTATCTCACTGTGAATGTGAATTTGTATAATAATGAATAGCATTTATATAGCGTACTTCTGTACAACTCAATGCGCTGACATAACAACATTCACACGCAGACATTCATCAACAAGCTTACCCACATTATACAACTCATAATACAACTTACAGACCTAAGAATAAATACGACAACATACATGACCATGAGAAAGATCTACGATCAAGCCAAAGCCAGTCGAAACATGTGAGAATGTGTGTGTGTGTGTGTGTGTGTGTGTATTGTGTGTGTGGTGTGTGTGGTATGGGTGTGTGTGTGTTGTGTGTGTGTGGTGTGTGTGGTATGAGTGTGTTTGTGTTGTGTGTGTGTGTGTGTTGTGTGTGTTGTGTGTGTTGTGTGTGTGTGTATGTATGTGTGTGTGTGTGTGTGTGTGTATGTATGTGTGTGTGTGTGTGTGTATGTGTGTGTGGTGTGTGTGTGGGTATGTATGTGTGTAGGTGTGTGTGTGTGGGGGGGGTGTATGTGTGTGTGTGTGAGTGTGGTGAGTGTGTGGTGTGAGTGTGAGTGTGAGTGTGTGTGTGTGTTGTGTGTCTGTGTGTTGTGTGTGTTGTGTGTTTTGTGTGTGGGTTGTGTGTGTGTATGTGTGCATGTGTGCGTGTGCATGTGTGCATACGTGTGTGCATATGTGTGTGCATGTGTGCGTGTGTTCATGTGTATGTGTGTGTGGGGTGTGAGTGTGTAGGGAGGGGTGGGGGGTGGGGGTGGGGGGTGTGCGTCTCAGTGTGTGTGTGCATGTGAAATTCTCTCTCTCTCACTCTCGTCTCTCTCGTCTCTCTCTCTCTCACACACACACACACACACACACACACACACACACACACACACACACACACACACACACACACACACACAGAGTCTGCCTACCTGGGCTCGGTCTTGCATTTTGCCAGGCAGAGTGAGGAGAGTTCCTTGTCTGAGAGGCTTCTGGTAGACGATGTAGCCATAACGCTGGCCGATTCCGGTCTCCAGCTTCAGCATCTCCATGTAGACTGGAGTGTTGGCAGTCACAGACGTGTACTGCAGCAGCCAAAGTCAGGCAGGTGACAGGATTCCAATTGAAACCATGGATGGAAAATAGCTGAATGCTGCAAGAAGTTTTATGGCCTGCCAGCCTTTGTAGGCTACGTAAGGCCATTGATAATGAAAAATCACTAGAGCCTGTATGAATTGATGGAAGCCAAGTACAAAGCAGATTGAGTCCTGTACATGGGAGATAAGTTGCTATTTAAAACTTCTTCTTTACCTTGAAAGTCTTCATGTCGCTAGTTACTCACCTTTTGTGTATCATGTAAGGAGACATTGTGGGTCTATTCTAATTCCCAACCCAATGATGTGGGCACATTTTTTTCTCTCAAAAGTCATTGACATCCTCTGCAAGGACTGAACCACTGCACCCAATCACCTCAAACTATTGCCAACATGGCGTGCCACTACACCCAATCACCTCAAACTATTGCCAACATGGCGTGCCACTACACCCAATCACCTCAAACTATTGCCAACATGGCGTGCCACTGCACCCAATCACCTCAAACTATTGCCAACATAGCGTGCCACTACACCCAATCACCTCAAACTATTGCCAACATGGCGTGCCACTACACCCAATCACCTCAAACTATTGCCAACATAGCGTGCCACTACACCCAATCACCTCAAACTATTGCCAACATAGCGTGCCACTACACCCAATCACCTCAAACTATTGCCAACATGGCGTGCCACTACACCCAATCACCTCAAACTATTGCCAACATAGCGTGCCACTACACCCAATCACCTCAAACTATTGCCAACATGGCGTGCCACTACACCCAATCACCTCAAACTATTGCCAACATGGCGTGCCACTACACCCAATCACCTCAAACTATTGCCAACATGGCGTGCCACTACACCCAATCACCTCAAACTATTGCCAACATGGCGTGCCACTGCACCCAATCACCTCAAACTATTGCCAACATGGCGTGCCACTACACCCAATCACCTCAAACTATTGCCAACATGGCGTGCCACTATGCCAAATCCTGATCAGAAAGGACAGGATAAAGAATTACTGAAAGATGAAGAAAGAACTAGAGCATTCTAGTTCACTAGATACTTCGCCTGCCGGCAAAAGTGTCTCTAGCCCAGTTGACTGATGGAAGGTTTTCGTCCGAAATATGCAAATGGAGGTCACACGAGAGGCTTGTGGAATAGCCGATCTGCTCCCTGACATACGCCGTTAAAGTAGTTCTAAGAATATTTTGCACAAAACTCATAAATTATGCTTGTTGAGGCAATAAAGAAGCATTATTCGATAAAATAAAATGTATGTGTTGAAATGGAAACAAGTTTTGACATCTGAATGATTTCTGTAAAAAGTGGAGGAAAAAATAGTATCAGAACAAACTATTTTTGGTGCAATGCTGTAATGCGATGGGTCAAGTCTATTACGCATTCATTGCGAACTGTGCCAGAGTCAATATTGACTCGGGTTCACAGAATGGAGCTAGAGAGTACTCTGTTTCTTTTCCATGTCCTGTATAATTCAGGCAGCATGTTCTGCTAGCAAAGCTTGATAATACTAAGTCAAGTTCATTTTAGCATCTGCTGTCCAGAGGTCTCCAAGTGTGGTATTATATGCCCGCATAGTCAATAGTTTGAAGTCATCAACTTTATGATGCAAGATAAAATTTCTCTTAACGCTTGTAATTCCAAAAGAAGATAACAGATAAACTTTAGTGTGATATTATATGCCCGCATAGTCAATAGTTTGAAGTCATCAACTTTATGATGCAAGATCAAATTTCTCTTAACGCTTGTAATTCCAAAAGAAGATAACAGATAAACTTTAGTGTGGTATTATATGCCCGCATAGTCAATAGTTTGAAGTCATCAACATTATGATGCAAGATAAAATTTCTCTTAACGCTTGTAATTCCAAAAGAAGATAACAGATAAACTTTAAAATGTACTGGATTGTTCCTTGGGCAAAACCCTGACCTTGAACCAAATTTAACCCATTTCAGGTAGAGCGGCATGCGTGTTGCATTGAGACAGTGGGGAGGAAATCCTGTAGAGTCATGTCAGGTGCAGTTGTATGCATGCACTAATCTGGAAACATGGGCCTTCCAGTCAGCCTTTCACTTTAGTTCTAAGTCCCGTTTCCCATCATGTGTGTGCAGCAGTGGAGATGGCAGGTAGGAACCGTGGCAGATTGCCGAAGTAAAGAACTACTCCGCTACCAAGGTACAGAGAGAAAAATGATTGACAGTGAAAGACAGCGAGAGAGAGACAGAAAGGCAGACAGAAAGTATGACCAAAAGACAGAAAGAAACAGAAAAAAGGAAAGAATGAATGACCAAGGTACAGAGAGAAAAATGACTGACAGTGAAAGACAGTGAGAGAGACAGAAATGCAGACAGAAAGTATGACCAAAAGACAGAAAGAAACAAAAAATAGGAAAGAATTAATGACCAAGGTACAGAGAGGAAAATGACTGACAGTGAATGACAGTGAGAGAGACAAAAATGCAGACAGAAAGTATGACCAAAAGACAGAAAGAAACAAAAAATAGGAAAGAATTAATGACCAAGGTACAGAGAGGAAAATGACTGACAGTGAATGACAGTGAGAGAGACAAAAATGCAGACAGAAAGTATGACCAAAAGACAGAAAGAAACAGAAAAAAGGAAAGAATGAATGACCAAGGTACAGAGAGAAAAATGACTGACAGTGAATGACAGTGAGAGAGACAAAAATGCAGACAGAAAGTATGACCAAAAGACAGAAAGAAACAAAAAATAGGAAAGAATTAATGACCAAGGTACAGAGAGGAAAATGACTGACAGTGAATGACAGTGAGAGAGACAAAAATGCAGACAGAAAGTATGACCAAAAGACAGAAAGAAACAAAAAATAGGAAAGAATTAATGACCAAGGTACAGAGAGGAAAATGACTGACAGTGAAAGACAGTGAGAGAGACAGAAAGGCAGACAGAAAGTATGACCAAAAGACAGAAAGAAACAGAAAAACAGGAAAGAATGGAAGACAAGGTACAGAGAGAAAAAAGCTTACATCCAGCTCTGCCAGCATGTCCTGCCACTGCATGAAACTCTTCACTTTCACAGAACCTGGAACACACACAAAAACCACCCAGATATATGACAAGGTCAAATTTTGCTCTCCTTAGCTCAAACAACTCTTGCTTACTTCTCTATCCATTGCTCCCTCAAATAAACCTGTACCAGGCATTTTGTTCCTGAGAGGGGGCAGGAATTACAGTTCTTGGAGGTTGATGACACTGGCTGAGACATTACTTATCCTTAACATGCATGCAAGCATGCACCCATGCACACAGACACAGACACAGACATAGACACACACACAGACACACAAAATTACATGCAAACACATGCACACATACATGCACACAAACACATGCAAGCCCACACACACACACACACACACACACACACACTCCCACAAACATGCACACACACACACACACACACACACACACACACACGCACACTTCACATGCACACACACACACATCCATGCACACATAAACACTTGCACAAACATGCACTCATGCACACGCACATATGCACACACACACACACACACACACACACACGCACACTTCACATGCACACGCACATATGCACACACACACACACACACACACACATACACACACAGACATATGGGTGGGGTTTTAAGGCCTATCAGCCTTTGTAGGTTATGTAAGGCCATTCAGCACAAAAATCACTAGAATAGGGTATGTGCAAATCAAGTATTGATGTTCCTAGTTTTTCTCTTCTTACCATTCGAATTGGGAGACATGGTGGGTCTATTCTTACCTTCAACCCACAGGGGGCACACGCATGCATGCACACACACACACCTACACACACACACACACACACACATACACACACACACACACCTACACACACACACACACCTACACACACACACACACCTACACACACACACACACGTGCACATGTACACACACACACACACACACAGACACACACGTACACACATAATCACACACACACACACACACACACACACATACACACACACCTACACACACACACACACACACACCTACACACACAGACATATGTGTGGTTATGTGAGGCCATTCAGCACAAAAATCACTAGAATAGGGTATGTGCAAATCAAGTATTGATGTTCCTAGTTTTTCTCTTCTTACCATTCGAATTGGGAGACATGGTGGGTCTATTCTTACCTTCAACCCACAGGGGGCACACGCATGCATGCACACACACACACCTACACACACACACACACACACACATACACACACACACACACCTACACACACACACACACCTACACACACACACACACCTACACACACACACACACACACACATATACACACATAATCACATACACACACACACACACACACACACACACAGACACACACGTACACACATAATCACACACACACACACACACACACACACACACACACACACACACACCTACACACACACACACACACACACCTACACACACACACACACACACACACACACACACACACACACACACACACACGCACATGCACACACATAATCACACACACACAC
>JAWQFJ010001539.1:0-10000 GCA_034096865.1 Theodoxus fluviatilis | reverse complement strand
CTAAGTGCCGGGGTCGGGTGTACAGTTACTGAAAAGAAGAGTAGAAGACATGCAACCGACTGTTTCTTTCATGAGCAAGTCTGGCCCTGAAGAGGGCCGTTTGGGGGTTGTACTGCCGCCGATGCGGGTAATCACCGCTACAGGATGGAGAGGCAGCGGGTTGGCAGGGGCGTGCAGCGATGCTCTGTATTTCTTTACGGCAAGCTTTCGAAGCTGAGGCTTCTTCATCAGGCCAAAGTAACAAGGCTGGCTGTGGAAAAGAAATATATACTGTGACAAGGGCCGGTGAAACACGTGCAGGGCGGCGAGGTAGTGAGGAGAGTTAAGTGAAGGAAGCCAAAAGGAGTGCTTTGCACCAACATCACGGGGCGGGAGCGGCCTCAACAGGGTAAGCACTAAAAAGGCGTGCAGGGACAGCTTCATCGATAGTGACTCAGGAGTCCCATGTCCCTATTGAGGCCATCCTCGTGGGTGTGGAATTTGGACATGAGTTTGAGCTCAGCCACTCTGCGTCGCTGTAGGTCAGTCAGTCCACCTCTTAGCACACTGACGAGCATGTCAGAGGTGGTGTGGCTCGGGAGGTTGAAGTGCTCGGCCACAGGCAGGGGGGAACCGTTCCTGATGGTAGCGCGATACCACCATAGTCAGGGACCACGTGACACACCGAGTAAGGGGCCAGCACTCTTGCTCCTCCAGCCACGTGGTCTACCTCATCCGTTGCCGCAGAGGGTGCAGCGACGCATGGTATGTCGGAGAAACCAGCTCCGACAGCGCATGAACAGCCATCGCGCTACCATCAGGAACGGTTCCCCCCTGCCTGTGGCCGAGCACTTCAACCTCCCGAGCCACACCACCTCTGACATGCTCGTCAGTGTGCTAAGAGGTGGACTGACTGACCTACAGCGACGCAGAGTGGCTGAGCTCAAACTCATGTCCAAATTCCACACCCACGAGGATGGCCTCAATAGGGACATGGGACTCCTGAGTCACTATCGATGAAGCTGTCCCTGCACGCCTTTTTAGTGCTTACCCTGTTGAGGCCGCTCCCGCCCCGTGATGTTGGTGCAAAGCACTCCTTTTGGCTTCCTTCACTGAACTCTCCTCACTACCTCGCCGCCCTGCACGTGTTTCACCGGCCCTTGTCACAGTATATATTTCTTTTCCACAGCCAGCCTTGTTACTTTGGCCTGATGAAGAAGCCTCAGCTTCGAAAGCTTGCCGTAAAGAAATACAGAGCATCGCTGCACGCCCCTGCCAACCCGCTGCCTCTCCATCCTGTAGCGGTGATTACCCGCATCGGCGGCAGTACAACCCCCAAACGGCCCTCTTCAGGGCCAGACTTGCTCATGAAAGAAACAGTCGGTTGCATGTCTTCTACTCTTCTTTTGAGTGTGTGTGTGTGTGTGTGTGTGTGTGTGTGTGTGTGTGTGCATGAGAGAGAGAGAGAGAGAAGAGAGAGAGAGAGAGAGAGAGAGAGAGAGAGAGAGAGAGAGAGAGAGAGAGAGAGAGAGAGAGAGATTTGAGATTTGAACGATTTTATTCAAGGCCATCCACCCATTTGAATACAGGTGAGCGCATTTATCAAAATAATAAGTATATGAATATCATTATGTCGTGTATACACCTGTTAGAGTTATGACAGCTCTGTCATCAACTGTGCATTATGAGAGAAGTATTTATGAGAATAATCATGCTGTACTGGACATACTTTTCTCATCTCTGAGTGTCATGGCATACAAAATGAACATAGAAACATCTTGCGTTGTCCTTATGTTAGTTCCTTTCAGGAGATAACTGCATGTTCTCGGCGGTGACCGAATATATTTTGAAATGTACTTTTCCCTTAATTTGTTATTAGCGCTGCAGTCTAACATGAAATGCGTTTCATCTTCGACCATATGGCAGAATGGACAGGTAATTGTTCTCGCTGCATATGTAACATTGATTATTTTGTATTTTGTTTATGCCTAATCCGAAACGAATAAAGGTAGAGAGAGAGAGAGAGAGAGAGAGAGAGAGAGAGAGAGAGAGAGAGAGAGAAGAGAGAGAGAGAGCGCATGGATTTTTGAGTGCATATATCTATGAAACTGAGTGTATGCATATGAGCTTGTGCACTTGTGTTGTGTGAGTTTGTGTGTGTATGAGTTTGTGTTGTGCGCATGCATGTATGTGTGTGTGCGCGCGTGCATGCATGAGTGTGCCTGCATAAGCCTGTGCATGTGTGTGTGTGTGTGTGTGTGTGTGTGTGTGTGTTGTCTCCATGCACATAATCAACCAAGTAGTTTGTCTGTTCCTCATTTACTCATTAAGCTGGTTAGTGGGCTCATCCAATGGCCAGTAAATCAGTTGGTCTTGTTTGCCTATCTGTCCATCCATCCATCCATCCATCCATCCATCCATCCATCCATCCATCCATCCATCCATCCATCCATCCATCCATCCATCCTTCCATCCTTTTCTCACTTTCACTTCCCTGAGGCAGCCTCACCTGCAGGTCACTGAGAAGGGGGAGAAGGTGGTAGAAGAACCGGTCCACAGCATCTTGGTAGGGCTTGTAGTTGGTGCGTATCCTCATGTCTGGGTCTGCCAGGAGCCAGCTGTCACAGAGGTGTCTTCCTCATTCATGTGTCGCCCTCTTGCTACTCCTCCTCTTGCTACTCCTCCTCTTGCTACTCCACCTCTTGCTACTCCTCCTCTTGCTACTCCTCCTCTTGCTACTCCTCCTCCTGCTACTCCTCCTCTTGCTACTCCTCCTCTTGCTACTCCTCCTCTTGCTACTCCTCCTCTTGCTACTCCTCCTCTTGCTACTCCTCCTCTTGCTACTCCTCCTCTTGCTACTCCTCCTCTTGCTACTCCTCTTGCTACTCCTCCTCTTGCTACTCCTCCTCTTGCTACTCCTCCTCTTGCTACTCCTCTTGCTACTCCTCCTCTTGCTACTCCTCCTCTTGCTACTCCTCCTCTTGCTACTCCTCCTCTTGCTACTCCTCCTCTTGCTACTCCTCCTCTTGCTACTCCTCCTCTTGCTACTCCTCCTCTTGCTACTCCTCCTCCTGCTACTCCTCCTCTTGCTACTCCTCCTCTTGCTACTCCTCCTCTTGCTACTTCTCCTCTTGCTACTCCTCCTCTTGCTACTCCTCCTCTTGCTACTCCTCCTCTTGCTACTCCTCCTTCTGCCTCTGCTGCTGCTCCTCTTTCTCCCATCTTCTATCTTTTGATAGCAGTACTGCTGACATTGATCATTTTCCTCCTCCTCCTCCTCCTTCTACTACTACTACTTCTTTTACTACTACTAGTTGTCACGACTCGATAGTAAAATGTGTTCTTTAAATAAGTTATCGGGTGGGGCTTTGGGGCATTTAAACTGTTTGGTCTGTCTTTTAGTTCAGCGTTAGGCTTTTGATTGTTTTGCACGGGGTTTTCCGCTTGGCGTTATCAGGTTTTTTTGTTAATTACATTTTTGGATTGTTATTAAGATTAGGTGCCCTGTGCACGTGCTGCACGGCTGCGCTGTTGCATCGCCGGGCTTGGCCGTATTTGTGACTTGTTTTGCATGCTTTTCGTAAGGATTTCCTCGGGGCCGTTGATTAGTTCAGTTGCTTCATGTTCGGTGTGTTTTCGTTCATTTTTCTCGTGCCGGCCTGGTTTTTTTTCCCTATTTAGTTCAGTTAGCGTGGGGTCCCAGTCAGTTGTCACTCCGGATCGCAGGGTAAGTGGTTATGGTCTTTGGTTCTCCTTCTGTTTCTTTTAGGTTTTACCGCGTACGCGTCGGCGCTTGTGTGGTTAGCGTGGGTAAAATTACTATTACTTGTTGTTTTGTTTATTTCAGATCCTGGTGGGTAGGGTGGCGGTGGAGTTTGCGTTTTGGATTGTAGGAGTGAAGGGTTTGGGGTTTTGACGGTGCGGTGGAGTATTTGGTGATTGGTGAGGTAGGGTGAAGGTTTGATGCTTTGTGATGGGAAAGTGAAGGTTTGATGAGTTGTGACGCGGAGGTGAAGTGTTTGTGACTGCGGAGGTGAAGTATTTTCCTTGGACTGTGGCGGTGAAGGATTTGGACTGTGAGGGGAAGGGGTTTGGTGATCTGGACTGAGGAGGGGAAGTGTGGTGACATTTGGACTATGAAGGGAAGGGCTGGTGGTTTGGTGATGTGAAGGGTTTGTGAGTTGTGCGGTGGAAGTGAAGAGTTGGTGATTTTTGGGGCTGTGAAGGTGAAGGGTTGGACTTTGAGTGGTGGCTGTGATTTTGAGTTGTGGAGGGGTTTTGGGTTGTGATTTTGTGTTGTGAAGGTGAAGGAGTGTGATTTGAGCTGTGAAGAGGAAGGGTTTATGATCGGTGCTGCGGATGGGAAGGCGTTGTGATTTGGATTGTGGAGGTGAAGTGTTTGGGGATTTGGACTGAAGGGGAAAGTGCTGTGTGATTTGGACTGTGGCGGTGGAGTTTGGGATTTGGACTGTGGAAGGGAAGTGCTGTGGGAGTTGAACTGTGGAGTGAAGGGTGTTGGGATTTGTGCGGCGGAAGGGAAGGGGTTTGGGATGTTTGCGGTGGAGATGTAGGGTTGCGAGTTGTATTGTGGATGGGAAGTCAGAGTGTGTAATCTGGTTCTTGTGTTCCTGTGTGTATTAAATCCTTTTGTTATTCGTTTACCTATGCTTTCGTGTTCTATCTCGTGTACGTCTTTCCCCAAGTAGCCCAGGGGTAGGGAGTGATTTCCAGTTTACAGATCAAGAGTGTGAGTACCAGCCATCACCACCAACCAGCTCTTGACAGTGGGGGCTCGTCCGGGATCACTTCCACTTGCATACCCCTGGCTAATGTGTTGTCTTTTGTGATTTTGTGTCGTGTTGCAGCAGTATTTGGTGCCCAACGCTTCGGGATGGAGCGGAAGTTGGAGTGGCTAAGGTACCAGGAGGAGAAGGCGGGGCGACTGCGGGAATTGGCCGTGAGGCAGAGAGAGCGGGATCGGCACGAACGGGAAGAGGTGAAGCGGCAGGAAGTGCTTCTGCGCAAGTGCAGGGAGACGCTACGTGCTGGCGAGGGGAGAACGCTGCTGGCCAGGTCGGAGAAAGAGGCTTTGGGTCAGAGGCTGGAGGACACGAGTCGTAAGGTGGACAAGCTTCGGGAAGGTGATGGTGGCTCTGCATCTCCAGAAGTTGGCAAACTGCAGAACCAGATCCGTAAGGCCAGGCGCGTCATCGAGCAGCTGAAGTCTGACCACGAGGGGGCCATTGCTGAGGTCAAGAAGACCATGTTGGAAGAGATAGGAGCCAAGGATGAAGAACTCCGCCACATTCGGGAACAGCTCCAGATCACCAGCCAGCAGCGGCAGGTACTCCAGGACAAGTCAGAGAAGCTGGAGAAGTCAGGGGAGGAGTGGTTTAGAAGATCGAGGGAGATCATTGGGCGGCTGGAGGAGGAGGAGAAGCGGCAGCTGCAGGAAGAGATGGAGGAGCGGGTGCAGCGGGCAGTGCAGATTCTGGAGGCAGAGAAGGAAAGGATGGTGTCGGAACTGTCCCGAGGCCAGGCCGCCGCCATCACCCTACTACAGCAGGAGGCGGAGAAGCAGATAGCGGAGCAGGTGCAGGCTGCTGTAACTCGATGCCAGCAAGAGTGGAAGGAGAAGGTGGAACAGCTTCAGCGCAGCCACGACGAGAGTTTGATTTCCAAGGAGCAGGGGCTACTGCAACAGCTGCAGGTGAAGGAGGAGATGAAGGTGGCACTGGAGGAGAGGGAACGGCAGAGAATGGCTGCCGTGTCGGAGAAGGACCAACTACTGGGGTTGGTGGATCAACTGAAGTCGGAGAAGATGGAGCTGGAGGAGGACTTGCAGACCAAGACAGCAGCGCTGCAGTCCGAGCTGGAGCAAAGCAGGCAGCAGAGTCAGGCCAGTCTGGAGGAACTGAGGACGCAGCATGCAGCAGAGCTGGCCAGCAAGGAGCAGCAGCAGGGGCAGGCAGCCCAGGCCCAGCTTGACAGCCTGCGCCAAAAGTACTCGGAGGAGATGCAGGCCATGCAGAGCAGTCACCAGGAGGCACTTCAGACGGTGATGGAGAGGGAGCAGTTCTACAAGGCAGAGAGAAACAAGCTGGATCAGCAGCTGAAGGAAGTACGGAGGGAAGAGGTGGCACGCCGGGAGGAACTGCTGCAGCAGGCAGACGCGCACATGGCACAGGAAGTGCAGCGACTGCGTTCGGAGCTGGAATCCTCTTTCCAGCAGCGCCTGCAGAGTGAGGTCGTTCGGGGTCGGAGTTCATGTCTGCAGTGTGGCCAGATGGAGGAGAGACTACAGGAAGTGCAGATTGATCGTGCCCAGAGCCAGGCACAGGTTGAAGCGGAGGAAGATTCCATGGCCAGGCAGCTCCACAGTACCAAGGACAAGGTGTTGGAGCTGAAGGAGCAGATACAGAAGCTGTCCCCGCTAGAACAGGAGGTGGCGGGGCTGCAGACTCGGTGCCAGCAGTTGCAGACGCAGCTGACGGAGGGGCGACGGGCACGGGCGGAGCAGGAGCCGTATGTGAAGACACTGCAAGACAGACTGCTGGTGCTGCAGGAGGATGGCAGCCACACGCAGAGCCAGCTGTCCTTGGAGCTGGGGCACGCCAAGGTGGAGCTGCAAGAGCAGAAGGAGCTGGAGATGGTCGCGGCCAGGCACAACGAGGAGCTGCCGACACAGCGCGATGAGATGGAGGAGGCACACGGCGGGCGCCAGCTTCGGCAAGCACCACGGGTTCGGTCTAGGGACACCCAACGGCCGGTTACCTTGAGGGTGGTGGAGACCAGGTGTGGAGGTGGAGGTCGCTGCTCGGTCGGGACTCGGAGGGGTCCAGGCCGGAGGTGGAGTAGGAAGAGGAAGAAGAGGAAGCAGAAGTTTGGTCCACTAGGTGAAGGGACAGGGCTGGACGCGATGGACTTGGAGGAGGAAGATGGGACTCCACGGAGACGTCGTCGCAGGGAAGGACAGACGGTCCCACTACGGTCTATCGGCGCGTCCCAGGAAAATGTTGGAACACATTTTCTCGAGTCGTTCTTTGCTATCGACTTAGACGGGAGAGTCTAAGCCTAGGGGGGGGTTCTGTCACGACTCGATAGTAAAATGTGTTCTTTAAATAAGTTATCGGGTGGGGCTTTGGGGCATTTAAACTGTTTGGTCTGTCTTTTAGTTCAGCGTTAGGCTTTTGATTGTTTTGCACGGGGTTTTCCGCTTGGCGTTATCAGGTTTTTTTGTTAATTACATTTTTGGATTGTTATTAAGATTAGGTGCCCTGTGCACGTGCTGCACGGCTGCGCTGTTGCATCGCCGGGCTTGGCCGTATTTGTGACTTGTTTTGCATGCTTTTCGTAAGGATTTCCTCGGGGCCGTTGATTAGTTCAGTTGCTTCATGTCCGGTGTGTTTTCGTTCATTTTTCTCGTGCCGGCCTGGTTTTTTTTCCCTATTTAGTTCAGTTAGCGTGGGGTCCCAGTCAGTTGTCACTCCGGATCGCAGGGTAAGTGGTTATGGTCTTTGGTTCTCCTTCTGTTTCTTTTAGGTTTTACCGCGTACGCGTCGGCGCTTGTGTGGTTAGCGTGGGTAAAATTACTATTACTTGTTGTTTTGTTTATTTCAGATCCTGGTGGGTAGGGTGGCGGTGGAGTTTGCGTTTTGGATTGTAGGAGTGAAGGGTTTGGGGTTTTGACGGTGCGGTGGAGTATTTGGTGATTGGTGAGGTAGGGTGAAGGTTTGGTGCTTTGTGATGGGAAAGTGAAGGTTTGATGAGTTGTGACGCGGAGGTGAAGTGTTTGTGACTGCGGAGGTGAAGTATTTTCCTTGGACTGTGGCGGTGAAGGATTTGGACTGTGAGGGGAAGGGGTTTGGTGATCTGGACTGAGGAGGGGAAGTGTGGTGACATTTGGACTATGAAGGGAAGGGCTGGTGGTTTGGTGATGTGAAGGGTTTGTGAGTTGTGCTGTGGAAGTGAAGAGTTGGTGATTTTTGGGGCTGTGAAGGTGAAGGGTTGGACTTTGAGTGGTGGCTGTGATTTTGAGTTGTGGAGGGGTTTTGGGTTGTGATTTTGTGTTGTGAAGGTGAAGGAGTGTGATTTGAGCTGTGAAGAGGAAGGGTTTATGATCGGTGCTGCGGATGGGAAGGCGTTGTGATTTGGATTGTGGAGGTGAAGTGTTTGGGGATTTGGACTGAAGGGGAAAGTGCTGTGTGATTTGGACTGTGGCGGTGGAGTTTGGGATTTGGACTGTGGAAGGGAAGTGCTGTGGGAGTTGAACTGTGGAGTGAAGGGTGTTGGGATTTGTGCGGCGGAAGGGAAGGGGTTTGGGATGTTTGCGGTGGAGATGTAGGGTTGCGAGTTGTATTGTGGATGGGAAGTCAGAGTGTGTAATCTGGTTCTTGTGTTCCTGTGTGTATTAAATCCTTTTGTTATTCGTTTACCTATGCTTTCGTGTTCTATCTCGTGTACGTCTTTCCCCAAGTAGCCCAGGGGTAGGGAGTGATTTCCAGTTTACAGATCAAGAGTGTGAGTACCAGCCATCACCACCAACCAGCTCTTGACACTAGTCTTCCTCCCTCTTTCACTACTACTATTTTTCCTCCTCCTCGTCATCATCGCCGTCGTCGTCCTCCTCCTCCTCCATCTGATGCACTTTCTCATCCTGTTGCTCCTATTCTCCACTTCTTGCCGCAAACGACATTATTATCCAAATGCAGCTTATTATTATTATCAAAATGGCAGAAGTTATCTATGCCACAAATGATATCAGGTAGTACTTCTCTCCCTGTAATCACCATTCCAAATGAAAAGTACATGACATAATCATGAAATGTTTCTTTGGCACTACAAGCATGAGATGGTGAATGTAGAGCAGGAACATTCAAAGAAAGGGTGAGGAGGAGCAGGGAAGAAGGAGCGGGGTGGGTGGAGGAGTGGGGGGGGGGGTGGAGGAGTGAGGGGGTGGAGGAGTGAGGGGGTGGAGGAGTGGGGGGGTGGAGGAGTGGGGGGGTGGAGGAGTGGGGGGGGTGGAGGAGTGGGGGGGGTGGAAGAGTGGGGTGGGTGGAGGGAGGAGTGGGGTGGGTGGAGGGGGGAGTGGGGTGGGTGGAGGAGTGAGGTGGGTGGAGGAGTGAGGTGGGTGGAGGAGTGGGGTGGGTGGAGGGAGGAGTGGAGTGGGTGGAGGGAGAAGTGAGGTGGGTGGAGGGAGGAGTGGGGTGGGTGGAGGGAGGAGTGGGGTGGGTGGAGGTGTGGGGCAGGAGTGGGTGGAGGGAGGAGTGGGGTGGGTGGAAGGGTGGGATGGGTGGAGGGAGGAGTGGGGTGGGTGGAGGGAGGAGTGGGGTGGGTGGAGGGAGGAGTGGGGTGGGTGGAGGAGTGGGGTGTGTGGCGGCAGGAGTGGGGTGGGTGGCTGCAGGAGTGGGGTGGGTGGAGGAGTGGGGTGGGTGGAGCAGTGGGGTGGGTGGAGGAGTGGGGTGGGTGGAGGAGTGGGGTGGGTGGGGTGGAGTGAGGGGGTGGAGGAGTGGGGTGGAGGAGTGGGGGGGGTGGCGGGAGGAGTGGGGTGGGTGGGTGGAGTAGGGTGGGTGGAGGAGTGGGGTAGAGGGAGGAGTGGGGTGGGGTGGGTGGAGAGTGGGGTGGGGTGGGTGGAGAGTGGGAGTGGGGTGGGAGGAGGGAGGGGTGGGGTGGGTGGAGGGAGGAGTGGAGTGGGTGGAGGGAGGAGTGAGTGGGTGGAGGGAGGAGTGGGGTGGGTGGAGGAGTGGGGTAGGTGGGTGGAGGGAGAAGTGGGGTAGGTGGGTGGAGGGAGGAGTGGGGTGGGTGGAGGGAGGAGTGGGGTGGGTGGAGGGAGGAGTGGGGTGGGTGGAGGGAGGAGTGGGGTGGGTGGAGGGAGGAGTGGGGTGGGTGGAGGGAGGAGTGGGGTGGGTGGAGGGAGGAGTGGGGTGGGTGGAGGAGTGGGGTGGGTGGAGGAGTGGGGTGGGTGGAGGAGTGGGGCAGTGGGGTAGGTGGAGCAGTGGGGTGGGTGGAGGAGTGGGGTGGG
>JAWQFJ010001538.1:153005-165742 GCA_034096865.1 Theodoxus fluviatilis | reverse complement strand
ATGAAAAAGAAATTTAATGTGATGGGAGTTGAGAAAATGAATTATAGATGGCTCTTCAAGAGGTTGAAATTAATGGGAAATTGACCACTGAAATAGTTTGTATCGAAAAATTATGAATATAAGTGATAATTAGTGATGAATATTAGTTTTTTTATTAAAAATTTATATTTTTGTTAATAGGCCTATATGTGTTTACTGCAACTGTTTTTATTTTTATTTTTGTTTTTAAAAAATACACTGCTTTATCATTTCTTAATCTGGTTAACTCTTTCATTGCCACATGTGATAGACATTGCCTTTCAGCAAAGAAGTTTGTTCTTTTTAAGAAGCAGCACTTCGACATTTACTATGTTAGATGTTAGAGGCTGTAGACATTATAATTTATGCACTGCAATATATAATTACTAATTCTGATATTATTGTTTAATTTATGATTATTATTATTTTTTTATATATTTATTAATTAATTATTTTATTGCTTGTTTTAATTTGATATATTTGTTATTTTTTAGGGGCGTACATCACTTTTTTGTTTAAAATAGGAAAGAATGAAATGAGTAAATAATAAATGAAATATTTATTTTAAAAAAAATGAAGGGGAAAAAAGAGGAGGATGGAGGACCCCAATAATGTGTTATAAAAAGGAGGTATGTTAAAGTACACAGATCAACTCCATCACTAAAATAGGTCTATGTTTTATACATGTTTATGTGTCATAAATGACTTAAATTTACTTTGTTTTTAAAGAATGATGATTAAGATAGACATGAGTAAGAGAAAAATGTGTGTTTAGTGTGGGGTATGTGTGTATTTAAAGGGAGAAGCGAGTCAGAGATCCCTCAGTTGTTCTTTATAAAGTTCGTAAAATGTCCTTTAAAAAGTCCTTTAAAAGTCCTTAAAAAGTCCTTACTTTTTGTGGACGATAACCTGTATGAACCCTGTTATACTAGGAAACATCATTTTTACATGTCTTCAAAATGGAAACCTGTCTTTCTTTGTTTAAAAAAAAGTTTCTACCTACCCTCTGTGTGTGTGTGTGTGTGTGTGTGTGTGTGTGTGTGTGTGTGCATGCGTGTGCATGTGCGTGTGTGCATGCATGCGTGCATGATTGCATGTGTGTGAGTGTTTGTGTGTATCTGTGTGTGTGTGCGTGCGTGCGCGCGTGTGTGTGTGTGTATGTGCGTGTTACGAGATAGTTCGACTTGGGTCGTTTCTAAATAAGGGTCTTGGGGAATATGCACTCACACAGTCAAACTCGTAACACTATCTCACACATTCGTTCTATCAAAGATGAAACACAACAGAAAGACTGTGAGGACAAAGGTCAAAATCAAATCACTATAATTTCACCTAGCAACAATAAACAAGGATAATTAAACGTTAGTAAAGGTAATTGATACGCAATAATTCAATTCACTGAACAGCTACGCTATGGAGTAACTAGTTGTGGCTCGCCAATTCAAAACAAGAATGTACTTAACTGAATCGTCGGTTGTCTGACGTGAACACGTGGTAATCCTAGAGCGAAGTGGCCAATTCGTGTTCATGTTAAGCTCGCCTTCGGGACGACTGCTTTAGGAATGCAGGTGAGGGAGAGAGGGTGTGGGAGAAAAAGGGAATAGGGGGTCAACAGGAGCACACACGATGAAACGTGAGGTTCGCTCTGATGAAACGCAGATGAGATAGACGCCTCGCAGCTTCGGTCACAGGCAAGCATGACATCTTGTAAGGGTGAACCCTGGCTTCAAACTGCTTCGGGCCGGCGCGGACAGTACGTCCCGCAGTCTCAGACGATGGCAGGTTTGTAACTCGACCCAACCCTGGGGCAGACGTAGAGAGACGCTTGTAATGGCAAACGCTGGCTTCAAACTGCTTAGGGCCGACGCGGACAGTATGTCCCGCAGTCTCGGACGATGGCAGGCCTGCAACCCTACCCGACCCTGGGGCCTGACGTAGAGAGAGAGGCTTGTAATGGGGAATGCTGGCTTCCACACAGCGGAGAGTGGAGAGACGCTTGTACTTTAGACGGCTTGGCACGGAGACGCTTCGTAACTTCAGACAGCGTGGCGCAGAGAAGAACTGGCACTTCAAATGACGTGATGGTCTCCCGTCACTGGTGGTATTCTGCGCGCCGACTCGACCCTGAGGCAGAAGCTTGCACTTGTGGAGACGGGGAACGTTTGTACTTCAAACAGCGTGGGGGGGGTGGAGGAACACTTGTATTCCAAACAGCGGAGAGTGGAGGAACACTGGTAATTTCAGACAGCGTGGCGCAGAGAAAAGCTGATACTTCAGACGGCGTGATGGTCTCCCGAGGTTGATGGTATTCCACGCGCGCCGGTCACTGGCGGCCGGGGTTTTTATCCCACAGCAATAATTCCTTAGTCACGTGTAAAAATGGGGCCAATCACAAAAATTCTCCAGTCACATGTGAAAGTGGGGCCAATCACATGTTTTCGTTTCGCCCCAGCAACAGGCGTTTTACCAAGTCTGCGATCATTGGACAGACGGATGGTATCCCACCGCCCAGCCACCTCCTTAGGCTATGCAAGGCCATTAAGCACAGAAATCACCAAAATAGTTCAGAGTAAACATAAGGCAAGTTATGGTGTCTTTAGTCACTCACCTCTTATGCACCATGTAGAGAGACACGGTGGACCAATTCTTAAGTCAATCCTTGAACACACAGTGGGACTATGGTTGGCGAGCAACAACACGCTAAAGGCTCCTTCCTACACACGTACCGGTTGTCCCCCGGTTTTGCTGCCGATCTGGTCAAGAATCGGAATGGTTGACTCATTTGCATACAATCCGCCCCGGTTCTTGTCGGTAGGGCAGGCTCTATTCCCCGACCCGGTTTCGACCAATTCGACTGCCGGGCGACGCGAGAGTGATAAGAATCTCGCGACTAATTGGCAATTTAAATGGCAGACATGTCTCTGCTTCGCACAGAAATCGGTGTATTTGGGGGATACTAAAACCCCATCCAAAGAAAATGTAAGCCATGAACAGCATTAATTTATCAAAGCTGTATGTTGAATGCATCAATAGGTCGTGAAAGTTCTGCATTTTACAAATCGAATGCAGGTTGATGCAGATCTACACCGGCGAAGAATGTGGCGCCACGGCTCCACTGCTTATTGTTGCGTGTTCGCACAGAAAACGCTGTATTGATACTAAAACCCCATTCAAAGAAAATGTAAGCCATGAACAGCATTAATTTATCAAAGCTGTATGTTGAATGCATCAATAGGTCGTGAAAGCTTCTATATTTTAAAATCCGACAGGCAGGTCACACGCATAGACTAAACGTTGAAGCGTCATTGCCATAGCTCGGCAAAGGGGCATAACTCTAAATTCTGAAATCGCTCGAGTTCGCGGACTCTGTGTAATCGTTGCATGTGGTTGTCAACCCGATTTTTACACGCACAGTCAGACCGGATCGGGAGCAAAATCGGCTTGAAAACTGGTACGTGTATAGGCGCCTTATCGTTACCATTTTTAGCATGATTGGCGGCCACACTAATTCATATACCACAGGCTAGTAAGCAAGAAGGGGGGAGGTGAAGGTGGGGAGGGTGATCTCGCCACAGTGCGTCTGTGTGTATGCATGCATGTGTGTACACATGCACGCGTGTGTGTGTGTGTGTGTGTGTGTGTGTGTGTGTGTGTGTGTGCATGCATCTGTGTGTATGCATGCATGTGTGCATGCATGTGTATTCATGAACATGTGCATGTGTGTGTGTGCATGTGTGTGTGTGCATGTGTGTGTGTGCATGTGTGTGTTTGTGTGTGTGTGCATGAGTGTTTATGCTTGTGACCATGTTGTCTGAAACAAACTTTCTTTTAATTTTATATTCCCCTAAGGTGATTTTAGCTCCTGTGTATGGCGAGAAGATGTAAAGTAGCAACACTGCCTTATCTGTACCAGGAGTTGGAGAGCGCCATCAGGCCTGACACCTCGCTGGTCTCTGTGATGACGGTCAACAATGAGATTGGGGTCAAACAGCCCGTAGCTGCCATTGGTCAGTTCCGTCTTCCAGGTCTTTCACAACGTTCAAAACTCAAGTGCTTTGTAGAATTTCAGTGCCCTAAGGTTAAAATCCTTCCCTAACTGTGAGATGTACCCAGTCACAGACATAATATGCATTACATTTTTATTTCAACACAGTAGTGTCATCTAAAATTATATTGACAGATTTGCTACTGAGCAGTTTAGTCTGATGCATGTTTCAAGAGAAATGTCATAGCAGAATTTCTATTTTTACAAGGTGCATACAACATATGTTTTTTATTTTTAAGCATTGCTTTTACAGAGTATGTGCTATCCTCTCTATTCTGTTAAATCCATGGTGGAGGAAGTATAATTCAGTGTAGTGCTTTGCCAAGTGAGTTTGCAATATCTTTAATCTGTATTTCAGGTGCTCTCTGCAGATCAAAGAAAGTTTTCTTCCACACCGATGCAGCGCAGGCTGTGGGAAAGATTCCGGTTGATGTCAACGCGATGAACATTGACCTCATGTCCATCAGTGGACACAAGCTCTACGGACCCAAAGGTCAGCACTATGAAGGGGTCGGTGGGGAACAAGGTATCGGTCTGACGGGTAAAACATTCTTGACGGGATATGATAACCCTTGTGCTTGTATTGGGACTCTGTGTGTGTGTGTGTGTGTGTGTGTGTGTGTGTGCGTGTGTGTGTGTGTGAATTACAACCTCTTTGTGTCATATCTCAAACTTTAGGAATAGCATTACCAGATTTTTCATTCTAATGTGAATATTTTACACATAAGCTCTATATGTGCCATCTGTGCTACAAATCGCCTTGAGGATTGATGCAATGCAGTCATGGCACCTGTTATATGCTTAACCTTTAGAGCGCCGCCAATTTTCGTCATTGCTTTACCCCAGAGCCACAAATTTTATTATGTGTGGTCAAATTCGACACCATGTTTACTTAAAAAATCATCATTTATTACCTATTCAAGCTTTGAAGTAGATTTTTGAAGGGTGAGAAGAAAAATGGATGGCCTACATGGCGCAATTAATGAAAATGCCTTATAATGTTTTTTGCAGCTGCTAGAAAATCATGGAACACAGACAACAACAAAAAACAAACAAATTCACTGTGTTTTCCTACACTGCTCTATCTATTCAAGAATACAACAGCTTTTGATGAAAATGCAAAAGTGCATAGATAGAGTCTCCAAGTAATGGAGATACATCTGAAAATGTTTTAGGGTAAAACTAAAACAAAACAAAAAATCCTACAATTACTTACGCTAGGGAAGTCAGCCGAATCAATTTTTCATCTGAATCAAACTTCTGCTTGTCTCCATCTACAGACCACCACACATCATCAAAGCACGAGCTTGCCTCTCTATCCCTCCATCTTCCATCACATCAATGTCAGTAAAGCCTTCAAATTCATATTCTGAGAGTCAGAATCGAAAAATAACTCCACAAGCACTTCAACTTCTTCGTCAGTCGCCATACTGGCAAACAAAAAAGTCCCGTTCACAAACGACAAAGACGCAACTTCGTGAAAAAATGTGCAGAAAATTCGCCCACGTTCCCTCGATCGCCAAAATGGTGGATCTCGTTGCCACGTGATCCCTGCACGAGTCTGTGATATTTTTAGAACAGCATGACTCGATGGCTGCGTTAGGCAAGTAAACAAAGCATGTCACTATCGCTCGGCTCACTGATGCGTCGGCGGATGTCTGGGGAATGTACGCTGTGGCGCATCAATGCGCCAGCGGCGCTCTAAAGGTTAATAAAATGTTATAACTGTTTGCTTAGTTATAGGCAAAAATCTCCACCACCCCCGCCCCCTACCCCCTCACCTCCACCCCCTCCCAACAAAGAGACAATGAAGAAATTGAAGAATTGATAGTATGACCTGAAATATTAGCTTTCTAATGAAGCTTATGTCCTGAGGAGAGGCTGATAGATAAGATGAAAAGAAAAATTGAATAAAGTTCATTAAATTGTCACTCTCTGGGGCCAGACCGTGTGCTTTTAGAGATGTGAATTTCCTAAGGACTGCAGACAGCAAAGGGTTAATGCAGCAACATACTGTTCCTTTGAGAGGTTTGCCATCTGCAGAATGCGTGGCAGAAGTGCATGCAATCACCAGTGGCAGACAGACATATGGGATGGGCACATGGCTTGGATGCCAATGAGGTCATCATCCAGCATGACTGAGCTTGCACAGTATCTACAGCATGACTGAGCTTGCACAGTATCTACAGCAGGACTGAGCTTGCACAGTATCTACAGCAGGACTGAGCTTGCACAGTATCTACAGCAGGACTGAGCTTGCACAGTATCTACAGCATGACTGAGCTTGCACAGTATCTACAGCAGGACTGAGCTTGCACAGTATCTACAGCAGGACTGAGCTTGCACAGTGTCTACAGCATGACTGAGCTTGCACAGTATCTACAGCAGGACTGAGCTTGCACAGTATCTACAGCAGGACTGAGCTTGCACAGTATAGATCTACAGCAGGACTGAGCTTGCACAGTATCCAGCATGACTGAGCTTGCACAGTATCTACTGCATGACTGAGCTTGCACAGTATCTACAGCATGACTGAGCTTGCACAGTATCTACAGCATGACTGAGCTTGCACAGTATCTACAGCATGACTGAGCTTGCACAGTATCTACAGCAGGACTGAGCTTGCACAGTATCTACAGCAGGACTGAGCTTGCACAGTATCTACAGCATGACTGAGCTTGCACAGTATCTACTGCATGACTGAGCTTGCACAGTATCTACAGCATGACTGAGCTTGCACAGTATCCAGCATGACTGAGCTTGCACAGTGTCTACTGCATGACTGAGCTTGCACAGTATCTACAGCAGGACTGAGCTTGCACAGTGTCTACAGCATGACTGAGCTTGCACAGTATCTACAGCATGACTGAGCTTGCACAGTATCTACAGCATGACTGAGCTTACACAGTATCTACAGCAGGACTGAGCTTGCACAGTATCTACTGCATGACTGAGCTTGCACAGTATCTACAGCAGGACTGAGCTTGCACAGTATCTACAGCATGACTGAGCTTGCACAGTATCTACAGCAGGACTGAGCTTACACAGTATCTACAGCAGGACTGAGCTTGCACAGTATCTACAGCATGACTGAGCTTGCACAGTATCTACAGCATGACTGAGCTTACACAGTATCTACAGCATGACTGAGCTTGCACAGTGTCTACAGCATGACTGAGCTTGCACAGTATCTACAGCAGGACTGAGCTTGCACAGTATCTACAGCAGGACTGAGCTTGCACAGTATCTACAGCATGACTGAGCTTACACAGTATCTACAGCATGACTGAGCTTGCACAGTATCTACAGCAGGACTGAGCTTGCACAGTATCTACAGCATGACTGAGCTTACACAGTATCTACAGCAGGACTGAGCTTGCACAGTATCTACAGCATGACTGAGCTTGCACAGTGTCTACAGCATGACTGAGCTTGCACAGTATCTACAGCAGGACTGAGCTTGCACAGTGTCTACAGCATGACTGAGCTTGCACAGTATCTACAGCAGGACTGAGCTTGCACAGTATCTACAGCATGACTGAGCTTGCACAGTATCTACAGCAGGACTGAGCTTGCACAGTATCTACAGCAGGACTGAGCTTGCACAGTATCTACAGCAGGACTGAGCTTGCACAGTATCTACAGCATGACTGAGCTTGCACAGTATCTACAGCATGACTGAGCTTACACAGTATCTACAGCAGGACTGAGCTTGCACAGTATCTACAGCATGACTGAGCTTGCACAGTATCTACAGCAGGACTGAGCTTGCACAGTATCTACTGCATGACTGAGCTTGCACAGTATAGATCTACAGCATGACTGAGCTTGCACAGTGTCTACAGCATGACTGAGCTTGCACAGTATCTACAGCATGACTGAGCTTGCACAGTATCTACAGCATGACTGAGCTTGCACAGTGTCTACAGCATGACTGAGCTTGCACAGTATCTACAGCATGACTGAGTTTGATGAAATGAAAATGTTTGAACATATTTGGCTGGGTTTCATCTCTGTTATTAATTCTTTCTTCTTCTTTTTTTGGAGGGGCCTGCACTTGTGGTCAATTATTTGATGAATAGTATTTTTGAATGTGAAGAATTATTTCATGTAATTTACTTTTCTTTCTCCATATGCCATTTTGTGTATTTTAAAGATTCACATTTCTTCCTACATTGATTTATTTGTTCATTAATGTATACATTTGTTCATTCTTTCTTTCTTTTATTTATTCTTTTATTCATTTTTTTATTAACTCATTCATTATCCTTTTCTCTTTTATTTCTTTAATACTTTTAAGCCCTAGATTTTGAAAGAAAATATACTCGAAATTGAACAGATTTCATATCATTGAGAGGTTTTCTTTTCCCGTAACAACAGTCACGCTGCTCTCTCTGTTCTGTGCAGGGGTGGGAGCGCTGTACGTGGGGCGCAGCACTTCATATCATTGAGAGATTTTTTCCCACACAGTCACGCTGTTCTCTCTGTTCTGTGCAGGGGTGGGAGGGCTGTACGTGAGGTGCAGAACTTCATATCATTGAGAGATTTTTTCCCACACAGTCACGCTGTTTTCTCTGTTCTGTGCAGGGGTGGGAGCGCTGTACGTGAGGCTCAGCACTTCATATCATTGAGAGATTTTTCCCCACACAGTCACGCTGTTCTCTCTGTTCTGTGCAGGGGTGGGAGGGCTGTACGTGAGGTGCAGAACTTCATATCACTGAGAGATTTTTTCCCACACAGTCACGCTGTTTTCTTGGTTCTGTGCAGGGGTGGGAGCGCTGTACGTGAGGCGCAGCACTTCATATCATTGAGAGATTTTCCCCCACACAGTCACGCTGTTTTCTCTGTTCTCTGCAGAGGTGGGAGCGCTGTACGTGAGGCACAGCACTTCATATCATTGAGAGATTTTTCCACACACAGTCACGCTGTTTTCTCTGTTCTGTGCAGGGGTGGGAGCGCTGTACGTGAGGCGCAGACCGAGGGTCAGACTGGAACCGGTCCAGAGCGGGGGAGGACAGGAGAGAGGGATGCGCAGTGGCACCGTGCCTACGGCACTGGTTGTGGGTCTTGGCGCTGCCTGCGAGGTAGCAGCTGCTGAGATGGAGGCAAGTCTTGCAGGCTGCGATCTCTGTGTGTCTCTGGATTTGAAGTATGGGCCAGTGCCTGTCATAAATATGCATACATGTACATATACACACATGTGTGTGCATGCACATGTGCCCATGCACACACAATGCATGCATGCACGCGCACACACACATGCATGCATATGCATGCACACACACACATACATGCATGCATGCACATGCACACATACACACACATATGCATGCACTTGCACAAGCATACATGCAGGCATGCTCATATAAAACACACACATTTACATGCACACATGCATATATGCACATGCACAAACACACTCACACAGACACGCTCACACACACATGCTCACACACAAACACACACACACACACACACATGTGCACACTCACACTCACACATATGTGCACACTTACTTCTGTTTGAATTTTTGGAAAATTGAAAAAAAAGGATGATTAATTAACCAAGTGATGGTTCACTTTCAAATGAATTTTTCTTAGCATTAATTGCAAATATGGAATGCCAAGAAGATTACTGCTGTTAAAGTGGTCTTACTGTATGATTCATCATTGTAAAATTCTTTACAGTAGAAAATCATTTATGTGCATGAAGCTCTTTATTTCAACTTTGTTAAAGAAAAGAAACGTGGATAAGGTAACGTTTAAAAAAAATGGTCAGTAGGTTGGCCCAAACTTTTTTTCATTTCTTGTTTCGTTATAGACGAGGCGCAGGCCAGATTGAACAGCAACCAAACTTTCTTTCACTAAAAAGCATTATTCCATGTAATTAGTGCATTTCTTGGTGCTCATAGGGCAGGGAAGATGGGAGGGCACACACTTCATTGTTTACCTGCAATTTCTTTCTTTTATTTCCGCAGGATTACAAAAAAAAAAGTTCAAGGTCAGCTGGAAACTATAGGGTCAGTCTACCATGACCTCAACTTTTAAAAGTTTGTTTGTTTGGTTGTGTGGGTTTTTTTTGCCTTGCAGCTTTTTACTTGCAGATATGGTTAAGTAGAATATGCTATATTTCAACAAAAATTCTGAGGGGTATTGTACTCACTGGAATGTACACTTTTTAATTTTGCAGTATGATGCCAAGCATGTTGAAAAACTGGCCAAGAGACTTGTAGACAAAATCATGTCTGCCTGCACTCACATCATCCGCAACGGAGACCCTGTGGAGACCTACCTAGGTGAGATATTTTCTTTTCTCATACAAATCATTGCATGTGTAACATGCAGATATAAAACTTACAGATAGTTTTCCGCTGATGGGCCACACTAGTGGACTTATCCAAGGAGAGGGGTGCGGAACCCGCTCCGCTGGTGGGCCACGGCTTCTGATTGGCTGCGATTTTACAAAGGCATTTATGCTTGAAACAGGGCCAAATTGCCTTGATGACAGCTGCAAATATGATATTTATCGTAACCCAATACAGCCAAAAGCACATCATGTACACAGTTGATCAATTATTCACACTTTATTGTCATTATGTGTGTGGAATAACTGTCCAAGATTGCATATGTGAGCTAGCACACACATAATAATTTGGTTGTCATTCTGTGTGGGAGTCACTGGGAATTAACCCTTAGCGTGCGGCCGGCGGGAATTCCCGCCGAGCTTGTTTTCACCGCTGTGTGCGGACGGCGGGAGGTCCCGCCCGCACTCGATCGCTGAGGGTGGGTTAGTTTGAACGCGCTTATCTCCCTTGCAAATGACATCAACTATCTATAAATACCACAGCAGGAAAGCGGACATCCCGAGCTTTCTGCGCATGTGCAGTTTGTATGGGCGATCTCTACAAAGTTTTCGAGTAAATTCGCTCCGAAGTTTGATGTTTTTTTTGCGTCAAGTTTTGTCAGAAGACATCGATGAGCGTGTAATAGAGCTTTTGTTTGGCGAGGATTCAGACGAAGAGTTCGAGCCTTTCCATCTAGATGATGTTGCCGAGGCAGAAGCAGAATTGCAGCGATTCCGATCGCGGGAAGATGTCGAAGTTCGAACCGTGCATCGGAGCGAGCATCGTCAAGTAGATCAACTTCAAGACGTGCATCAGGAAGCGCATCACGCTCTTTCCGACAGCAGGCTTCCGAAGATGCTTAGCTTCCTCCCTTCTGTCAGACGTCTGGCCTACTTGTTCACACTGAGAGCGACGATGCCAACAAGATTTTCGCTTACTTCTTCGATGACGATGTATTTGGACTAATGACCGAACAAACAATCAGGTATGCGTCGCAATATTTCGCAGCCCATCCAGTCGACCAACTCGCGCCTCATTCACGGTTTCGAGATTGGAGATTTTAAACCTGCTGTAGAGATTTTTGCTTGATTTCCTAGATAGTTTTCAACCTGCTATGGACACTGCATGTTGCCTTGGGTAGAAGCTGTGTGTGTGTGCGTGTGTGTGTGTGTGTGTGTGTGTGTGCGTGCGTGCGTGTGTGTGATTTTCCAGTTTCAGCCATTTTTATTAGTATGTCATTGTACCTGTAGTAACATGTACATATTCCATTGGTGTCATTTTGTGGATGAGTAAATAGTTATGCTTATAATTCCTCATGAAAATCTTTTGCTTTCAACAAGGTTAGAGTGATTGTTTTTAGGCACTGTGATCAGCGTTTTCCCCACTCCCAACCACACCCCTACTCCATGATCACAGCAAGTACGTGGTGACTTTTGAGGTGCATGTAAGGATTTGAGGCCTTTTTTGTCCTTCTTTTTACTAGGTAACCTATCAAAAATCAAGCCTGATAATTGCTGGAGGTTATGATTAGATAATAAAGTTAGTGTAAAGGCATTTCATTGGTCTGTTTTGTTGTTGTTGTTGTTTTATTTCATTTTGAGAATAAAACGCAGGTATTATGATAAATTTCATTCAAGTGCTGCATACCACTGTGTACAGAATTCTCTCGGCTACAACTTTTATTCTTTGCATTTTTTAATCAGAGGTGAAGAAGAATATGAAAATTGACTTCAAAGACGGTGACCGTTTTTGGAGTAAATTCTGGGGGATAAGTCAGCACAGAGCAATGACGCATTGCTACAAATACTCAGCAGCGTAAGGGTTAAATGACCAACATCGCACCCCTCTCCTCGGATGAGTCCACTAGTGTGGCCCATCAGTGGAAGTTTAATCAAATTTACATGGCAGACTTGCTCTCATTGTTGGAGGAAAACTGGTATATTTGAATGTTTCACCCTACCCTCCCTGATGATTTCTGCTGATGGTTGTGGAGCTGCCAGTGGTTCATCATTACCCTGTTTTGAGTAAATCATATAAAACTATATAAGTATTAATGGAAATTAGCATTTGGAAAAAAGGTTGCTTTCTACTACCATTGTGTATTTGTACAGCAAATTTGAAAAACAGCAAAAGCTTGTCTTTTCTTTTCTTTTTCATGTTGTCCATTGTTTCATATGAATGATAATGAGATAAATAAGATAACATGTTTGCATTTGAGTGTTCGTATGTGGCTGAAATAAAGCAAAATTGCAAAACATTCTGTAGATGGTTGTCTCCTCAGAAAGTCTCTTGGTGTATTTTGCCTGTTTTGCAATCTCAAAATTACCATTA
>JAWQFJ010001538.1:130505-148005 GCA_034096865.1 Theodoxus fluviatilis | reverse complement strand
GACAGCAAGGGGCAGGATGGGATGACAGCAAGGGGCAGGGATGACAGCAAGGGGCAGGATGGGATGACAGCAAGGGGCAGGGATGACAGCAAGGGGCAGGATGGGATGACAGCAAGGGGCAGGATGGGATGACAGCAAGGGGCAGGGATGACAGCAAGGGGCAGGATGGGATGACAGCAAGGGGCAGGATGGGATGACAGCAAGGGGCTGGGATGACAGCAAGGGGCAGGATGGGATGACAGCAAGGGACAGGGATGACAGCAAGGGGCAGGGATGACAGCAAGGGGCAGGGATGACAGCAAGGGGCAGGGATGACAGCAAGGGGCAGGGATGACAGCAAGGGGCACGATGGGATGACAGCAAGGGGCAGGATGGGATGACAGCAAGGGGCAGGATGGGTTGACAGCAAGGGGCAGGGATGACAGCAAGGGACAGGGATGACAGCAAGGGGCAGGATGGGATGACAGCAAGGGGCAGGGATGACAGCAAGGGGCAGGATGGGATGACAGCAAGGGGCAGGATGGGATGACAGCAAGGGGCAGGGATGACAGTAAGGGGCAGGATGGGATGACAGCAAGGGGCAGGATGGGATGACAGCAAGGGACAGGGATGACAGCAAGGGGCAGGGATGACAGCAAGGGGCAGGGATGACAGTAAGGGGCAGGATGGGATGACAGCAAGGGGCAGGATGGGATGACAGCAAGGGACAGGGATGACAGCAAGGGGCAGGGATGACAGCAAGGGGCAGGGATGACAGCAATGGGCAGGGATGACAGCAAGGGGCAGGGATGACAGCAAGGGGCAGGGATGACAGCAAGGGGCAGGGATGACAGCAAGGGGCAGGGATGACAGCAAGGGGCAGGATGGGATGACAGCAAGGGGCAGGATGGGATGACAGCAAGGGACAGGGATGACAGCAAGGGGCAGGGATGACAGCAAGGGGCAGGGATGACAGCAAGGGGCAGGGATGACAGCAAGGGGCAGGGATGACAGCAAGGGACAGGGATGACAGCAAGGGGCAGGATGGGATGACAGCAAGGGGCAGGGATGACAGCAAGGGGCAGGGATGACAGCAAGGGGCAGGGATGACAGCAAGGGACAGGGATGACAGCAAGGGGCAGGGATGACAGCAAGGGGCAGGGATGACAGCAAGGGGCAGGGATGACAGCAAGGGCAGGGATGACAGCAAGGGGCAGGATGGGATGACAGCAAGGGGCAGGATGGGATGACAGCAAGGGACAGGGATGACAGCAAGGGGCAGGGATGACAGCAAGGGGCAGGGATGACAGCAAGGGGCAGGGATGACAGCAAGGGGCAGGGATGACAGCAAGGGACAGGGATGACAGCAAGGGGCAGGATGGGATGACAGCAAGGGGCAGGGATGACAGCAAGGGGCAGGGATGACAGCAAGGGGCAGGGATGACAGCAAGGGGCAGGGATGACAGCAAGGGGCAGCATGGGAGTGGCAGCAAAGGCGCAGCATGGGAATGGCAGCATGGGAGTGGCAGCAAGGGGCAGGATGGGAGTGGCAGCAAGGGGCAGCATGGGAGTGGCAGCAAAGGGCAGCATGGGAGTGGCAGCAAGGGGCAGCATGGGAATGGCAGCAAGGGGCAGCATGGGAGGGGCAGCATGGGAAAGGCAGAAACGGGCAGCATGGGAAAGGCAGCAAAGAGCATCATGGGAGTGGCAGCAAGGGGCAGCATGGGAGTGGCAGCATGGAAGTGGCAGCAAGGGGCAGCATGGGAATGGCAGCAAGGGGCAGCATGGGAGGGGCAGCGTGGGAAAGGCAGCAACGGGCAGCATGGGAAAGGCAGGAAAGGGCAGCATGGGAGTGGCAGCAAGGGGCAGCATGGGATTGGCAGCAAGGGGCAGCATGAGAATGGCAGCAAAGGCAATATGGAAGGGGCAGCATGGGAGTGGCAGCAAGGGGCAGCATGGGAAAGGCAGCAAAGGGCAGCATGGGAGTGGCAGCAAGTGGCAGCATGGGAGTGGCAGCAAGGGGCAGGATGGGAGTGGCAGCAAGGGGCAGCATGGGAGTGGCAGCAAGGGGCAGCATGGGAGTGGCAGCAAGGGGCAGCATGGGAATGGCAGCAAAGGGCAGCATGGGAATGGCAGCATGGAAGTGGCAGCAAGGGGCAGCATGGGAATCGCAGCAAAGGGCAGTATGGGAGTGGCAGCAAAGGGCAGTATGGGAATGGCAGCAAAGGGCAGCATGGGAGTGGCAGCAAGGGGCAGCATGGGAATGGCAGCAAAGGGCAGTATGGGAGTGGCAGCAAGGGGCAGCATGGGAATGGCAGCAAAGGGCAGTATGGGAGTGGCAGCAAGGGGCAGCATGGGAATGGCAGCAAAGGGCAGTATGGGGGTGGCAGCAAGGGGCAGTATGGGAATGGCAGCAAGGGGCAGCATGGGAGTGGCAGCAAGGGGCAGCATGGGAATGGCAGCAAAGGGCAGCATGGAAGTGGCAGCAAGGGGCAGCATGGGAATGGCAGCAAAGGGCAGTATGGGAGTGGCAGCAAGGGGCAGCATGGGAATGGCAGCAAAGGGCAGTATGGGAGTGGCAGCAAGGGGCAGCATGGGAATGGCAGCAAAGGGCAGTATGGGAGTGGCAGCAAGGGGCAGTATGGGAATGGCAGCAAGGGGCAGCATGGGAGTGGCAGCAAGGGGCAGCATGGGAATGGCAGCAAGGGGCAACATGGGAGTGGCAGCAAGGGGCAGTATGGGAATGGCAGCAAGGGGCAGCATGGGAGTGGCAGCAAGGGGCAGCATGGGAATGGCAGCAAGGGGCAGCATGGGAGTGGCAGCAAGGGGCAACATGGGAGTGGCAGCAAGGGGCAGTATGGGAATGGCAGCAAGGGGCAACATGGGAGTGGCAGCAAGGGGCAGCATGGGAGTGGCAGCAAGGGGCAGCATGGGAATGGCAGCAAGGGGCAGCATGGGAGTGGCAGCAAGGGGCAACATGGGAATGGCAGCAAAGGCAGCATGGGAATGGCAGCAAAGGGCAGCATGGAAGTGGCAGCAAAGGGCAGCATGGGAGTGGCAGCAAAGGGCAGTATGGGAGTGGCAGCAAGGGGCAGCATGGGAGTGGCAGCAAGGGGCAGCATGGGAATGGCAGCAAGGGGCAGCATGGGAGTGGCAGCAAGGGGCAGCATGAGAGTGGCAGCAAGGGGCAACATCGGAATGGCAGCAAAGGGGCAGAGTGTGGCCTTATGGGATGCTAGGCATGAACCCTTTTGTGTTGAAATGGTAAAACTAAGATAAGCTGCTTGAATTCAGAGCATATTGAGACAAGTGTCACCATTGCAGTTGTCCAGAGACAAATTCACCCTTTTCCCATCCTCTGTGCACAAATTATTAGCATCTGAAAAATGTAACGTTATCTATTTTTAAATTTCCTGAATGGAATCACCCTAACCATTCTCACATTCAGACCTTAGCCTGATGGGAAAACTTACACACCCTCCTCATTTCAACCTTTACCAAATCAAATATGTGGCGGATGTACCAACTTTTACCGACTGAACATGAAAGGGTTAAACTGTGATGATCCTTTCAAAAGAGTCTGTTCTAGGATGTCCTCTCCAGTTTTGGATGGCATGCTTTAGGATAGAGCCTTAACTAAATGCCTTGGTACAAGCTTTTCAGGGTAGCCCTTTTTGCATGTTTTGATTGGGTTACCACAGACGTAGCAAGAGTGAAAGAACTCATCCATTATTCCAGGAATTAATCAGTCTTGTGCGTGTCTTCCATTCCAGTCCTCTTTGGGAGATGGTCCAGGATGGCATTGACCTCAAGACCATCCAGTGGACGCAGCACTGAGCGAAACATTTTCGATGCTGGATGTCTTTGAGACCTCCGTGTTAAAAGTTGAGTATCTCAGGCATCTGATGTGCCTGAAAGGTAGCTGTGCAGGTCTCTGAAGAATCTCCATGGACATCTGTAAGGTTACAGGAATACTGCCATCAAAAGCATGTTGTGGATGTGCCTGCAGTTTCCTTGTCTTAGATCATCTGTGTCTTCAGATTATCTTGAAGACTTCAAATGATGTTGTAGCTTTTATTGTTAGTGTCAACTATTCTGCAAGGAATGTACAGCAGATAAAGGTATTTGTGATGTAATCATCATTCATTTCTGGAATGGGACGTTTGATCAAATCTTGTGCAGATTGAAAAACCATCTCTTTTTGCTTTGGAAAAACTTTCTTATGGAAAGTTGCTGCTTTTTGCACGAGGAGATGGCTCTCCCATTGCAAATGAAAAACTTTGTCCCATTGATGGAATCTGTGTATTTAGAAGTGTAAAAAAAAAACTGCAGAAGCTTCAACATATATGAGCATTTCAATAGTGTTTTGAGGCTGAATATCATTAGGGATATTCATTCATCTGGGTACTATTCAAGATGGGATTGTACCTTCAATTGTTTAAACTGTTTGCAATATATTCTTCCTCCAAAATGTTGTGCTTTTGGGAATCAATACATTGATGGCATATGTGAATTTTTTATGTCGTGAAGAAAAGGAATCTCTCTCTCTCTCTCTCTCTCTCTCACTCTCTCTCTCTCTCTCTCTCTCTGTGTCTCTGTCTCTCTCTCTCTCTCTCTGAAATACCAACAGTTACACTTACACGCACACAATTAAACACAAGCACAGTGGGTGCACACTTGAATCCTATAATAACAAAACATGGACAGAGAAAAAACAAGCAGCCTATTGCACTTTTTGAGGAAGGAAGCTTTTATACCTGTTAATGTGCACCAATTGCATGCTTTGTGCGATGTATGCAGGAAACTACAGATTTGGTTTGAACACTTGGATCTCAAGTATTGTTGACTATATCCTTATTATGATTTATCATGTACTGCAGTGTTGATATAATGGTGTGTAATTCGTCAGAAATAAAAACCGTTTTTCATTTTAATCTTAGATGTTTTCTGTGTTATTCCTCTTTTACCAAGGAATGATTAAGTCCCAAATATATTCATTGCGCTACACAGCATATGAAATTGGATGACAAAGGACTATGTTACTACAAGGCTAGTAGGTTCCCAATTCAGCACTGCATGCTTTCTTGTGGAGAGTGCATCTGCTTTCATCATTTTGATCTCCCCATCTGGGACAATCATGTGACATGATGGCATGTTCTCCCAATCTGGGACAATCATGTGAGATGATGGCATGTTCTCCCCATCTGGGACAATCCTGTGACATGACAGCATGTTCTCCCCATCTGGGACAATCCTGTGACATGACAGCATGTTCTCCCCATCTGGGACAATCATGTGAGATGATGGCATGTTCTCCCCATCTGGGACAATCATGTGAGATGATGGCATATCCATCTGGGACAATCATGTGCGATGATGGCATGTTCTCCCCATCTGGGACAATCATGTGAGATGATGGCATGTCCATCTAGGACAATCATGTGATTTGACAGCATGTTCTCCCCATCTGGGACAATCATGTGATTTGACAGCATGTTCTCCCCATCTGGGACAATCATGTGAGATGATGGCATGTTCTCCCCATATGGGACAATCATGTGAGATGATGGCATATCCATCTGGGACAATCATGTGCGATGATGGCATGTTCTCCCCATCTGGGACAATCCTGTGATTTGACAGCATGTTCTCCCCATCTGGGACAATCCTGTGATTTGACAGCATGTTCTCCCCATCTGGGACAATCATGTGAGATGATGGCATATCCATCTGGGACAATCATGTGCGATGATGGCATGTTCTCCCCATCTGGGACAATCATGTGCGATGATGGCATGTCCATCTTGGACAATCATGTGAGATGATGGCATGTCCATCTGGGACAATCATGTGATTTGACAGCATGTTCTCCCCATCTGGGACAATCATGTGAGATGATGGCATGTTCTCCCCATCTGGGACAATCCTGTGATTTGACAGCATGTTCTCCCCATCTGGGACAATCATGTGAGATGATGGCATATCCATCTGGTACAATCATGTGCGATGATGGCACAGACCTGGGTACCCCAAATTTTGCCTCAGCGTACTCACTGGTTCAGATATGCGTATTTTTTATAAAACTGTGTGTATTTTTTGTGCGGACCGACAATTTCACAAATGCAGCTTTTGGTTTGCATACAAACAGGCAATGCAAGTGAAGAGTTACCTCCACCTTGACCGCTAAATCCAGCTGTTTAGTTGAAGCGAAACTATGGGAGAGAGGGAGGGAGGGAGAGAGATAGGGAGGGAGAGAGAGAGAGAGAGGGGGAGAGAGAGAGAGAGAGAGGGGGAGAGGGAGAGGGAGGGATAGAGAGAGAGAGAGAGGGAGAGAGAGAGAGAGAGAGAGGGAGATAGAGAGAGGGAGAGGGAGAGAGAGAGAGGGGGGAAGAGAGAGAGAGAGGGAGAGAGACAGTCACAACAGTGTTGTCAAACACATATTACACAAATGTCCGATGAAGAGCTCTTGTCAAAACAAAACTGGAACAGTACGAGACTGCTTCCAGCCTCAGGAAAATTAAATTGTGGATCAGAACTTCAGGAGGGGGAAAAAAAAAACCTTTTGATTTCACGATTGTCGTATTTTTCGATTTCACCATTGTCGTATTTTTTCACACAAGTCGTAGTAGTCGTATTTTCAATAGTTTGGTGTAAAAAATACGCCAAAATCGTATAGGTAAACAGGTCTGATGGCATGTCCATCTTGGACAATCATGTGAGATGATGGCATGTCCATCTGGGACAATCATGTGATTTGACAGCATGTTCTCCCCATCTGGGACAATCATGTGAGATGATGGCATGTTCTCCCCATCTGGGACAATCATGTGATTTGACAGCATGTTCTCCCCATCTGGGACAATCATGTGAGATGATGGCATGTTCTTCCCAAATGGGACAATCATATGAGAAGACGGCATGTTCTCCCCATCTGGGACAATCATGTGATTTGACAGCATGTTCTCCCCATCTGGGACAATCATGTGATTTGATGGCATGTTATCCCCATCTGGGACAATCATGAGAAGACGGCATGTTCTCCCCATCTGGGACAATCATGTGATTTGACAGCATGTTCTCCCCATCTGGGACAATCCTGTGGTATGACAGCATGTTATAAATCCAGTGCTGCAAATGCACTGTCAAGTGTACAACATAGACCACTGGGCAGCTGCTGGATGTGGCTCCTGTGGATGCAGCACAGGAACCGAAGCTCGAGTGAGCTGTGAGGCGTCTTTCACTGTTTGAACTGAGCTTCTTTGCAGGCCACAACCCTTGCAATAACTGAGAATGTCAAGTTACAAAATGAAACCAAGTGCCTGTGACAAGTCTTCTTGGCCTTCAGTGACACATGCTTATACTGATTCATTACAATACTTGTAGCCAAACATGCTGCATGAGGCAGCCCATCGCCAAGCTACTGGGCCAGGCCCGGAAAACTCTGGCCGTGGATTCTGGCTGAGGAGGGAAGGTGTGGCAGCTGCTTTGTCACACGCTGGGAGCCATGTGGGGGTATTAAGATGGCAACAACAAAAACTGGTGGTGGTCACGGAAACTTGACCGACCCTATGTTTTTAATGCTGACCCTAAAGTTTTTTCAATCCTGGGAGAAAACCCCCATCAAAACATTCTCCCCATCTCTTTTCTCCCTCCCCCCTAAATTAATTAAAAAGACAATAAATTTCATGCCGCTCCATCTTCCCTAACAGCGTTTTCAGCAAAAAAGAAATGTATGCATGACATTTCTACACGCGCGCACACACACACACACACACACACAAACACACACACACACACACACACACACACACACACACACACACACACACAGAGAATCTTTGCAAGTTAAACCACAATTGTCCTGAACTGACATTAGCACGATGAAAACACTTTGCTGTGCTGACGCAGAGACCTTGTTCTGATGATAATCAATTTGCATTTTATAGAGCACACAATATACATGAGTCGGAGGAGAGCCTTTCTATTTGCCATTTTGGTTATGTGGAAAAGCAGTGACGTTCATGGTTTATGGCAAATTGCTGATAAAATTTGTCAAGGACCTCAGAAGCTCAGCTATATGAGTACTTGGACGTTGACCGGGAGATAGAGGGTCCTGAGGTCCCGAAACTGTTTCTATACCCTGCTGAGGTATGGCTCTCCACTTGTCACAACCACATTGAAGTTTCACAAGATTAGCCGATTTGCAAACTTTCAGAGGAAGAGTTGTCTCGCCCTAAGCTCACCAGAGTTACTTACCCTTGCCAACTTCACCTTGGTGCATGAAAGCGTAACTGGCGCGAATCCACGGCATTGTGACATCGCCCTCGTTCATATCCACATAACACTGCCAAAATGCCGCGTATAGACAGCGATGTCAAATTAGACTTCAAAGATGTGCTGGTGCGACCAAAGCGAAGCACGATCCGAAGCCGATCGGATGTAAGTATTTCATTTGCCATTTTCGCGACAGATCCATCTGCTGGAATCCCGAAGTAAATGTTTGCAAGCCCTTCCCTTCAAGACCCTTGTCCTCTCCGGTTTATGAGTTATATGTGTCGTTGCACCAGTTTTTGCTCATTTGGTATTCCTTGCAATCTATTTCATGTTAACTGTACGATTTGAATCTTACGGCAGACATATGCTCCTCGAGATTGTTTATCTGCTGAGGTTGATCATTTGCAAGCCACGCCTTCGGACCGTGTCAGTGCCACTCATATACACGAGCTCTTAATTACAGCGGTCGTAGTAACAGATTTGTGTAACGGCGGTCGTTCACAAGTCATTCATTCCATAAAGGCGCGACGCTGTTCTGCTTCTATTCTGATCACTCTGGGGGGGGGCGGGGGTACATCTGCATGTAATTTTTTTAACTTGTCGATCTGACAGCAGGTATAGAGTGGCAGCCAGGAGTGAGAACTCACATGGAAGGCGGCTAGTGACACTGGTCGTCCGGCCATCTGGCGAAAGGCTCACTGTGACGTCCTTCAGTGGACATCGGTCATCCTTCATCCTCCGTACATCCTTCGCGGCCGCGAAGGATGTACGGTGGATGTAGGATCACCGATGTCCACTGATGGACGTCACAGTGAGCCTTTCGCCAGTTGGCCGGACGACCAGTGTCACTAGCCGCCTTCCATGTGAGTTCTCACTCCTGGCTGCCACTCTATACCTGCTGTCAGATCGACTAGTTAATAAAATTACATGCAGATGTTCCCCCGCCCCCCCCCAGAGTGATCAGAATAGAAGCAGAACTGCGTCGCGCCTTTATAGGAATTACTTGATGTACGACCGCCGTTACACAAATCTGTTACTACGACCGCTGTAATTTAGTGCTCGTGTATATGAGTGGCACTGACTCGGTCCGAAGGCGTGGCTTGCAAATGATCAACCTCAGCAGATAAACAATCTCGAGGAGCATATGTCTGCCGTAAGATTCAAATCGTACAGTTAACATGAAATAGATTGCAAGGAATACCAAATGAGCAAAAACTGGTGCAACGACACATAACTCATAAACCGGTGAGGACAAGGGTCTTGAAGGGAAGGGCTTGCAACATTTACTTCGGGATTCCAGCAGATGGATCTGTCGCGAAAATGGCAAATGAAATACTTACATCCGATCGGCTTCGGATCGTGCTTCGCTTTGGTCGCACCAGCACATCTTTGAAGTCTAATTTGACATCGCTGTCTATACGCGGCATTTTGGCAGTGTTATGTGGATATGAACGAGGGCGATGTCACAATGCCGTGGATTCGCGCCAGTTACGCTTTCATGCACCAAGGTGAAGTTGGCAAGGGTAAGTAACTCTGGTGAGCTTAGGGCGAGACAACTCTTCCTCTGAAAGTTTGCAAATCGGCTAATCTTGTGAAACTTCAATGTGGTTGTGACAAGTGGAGAGCCATACCTCAGCAGGGTATAGAAACAGTTTCGGGACCTCAGGACCCTCTATCTCCGCGTCAACGTCCAAGTACTCATATAGCTGAGCTTCTGAGGTCCTTGACAAATTTTATCAGCAATTTGCCATAAACCATGAACGTCACTGCTTTTCCACATAACCAAAATGGCAAATAGAAAGGCTCTCCTCCGACTCATGTATATTGTGTGCTCTATAAAATGCAAATTGATTATCATCAGAACAAGGTCTCTGCGTCAGCACAGCAAAGTGTTTTCATCGTGCTAATGTCAGTTCAGGACAATTGTGGTTTAACTTGCAAAGATTCTCTGTGTGTGTGTGTGTGTGTGTGTGTGTGTGTGTGTGTGTGTGTGTTTGTGTGTGTGTGTGTGTGTGTGTGCGCGCGTGTAGTAAATGTCATGCATACATTTCTTTTTTGCTGAAAACGCTGTTAGGGAAGATGGAGCGGCATGAAATTTATTGTCTTTTTAATTAATTTAGGGGGGAGGGAGAAAAGAGATGGGGAGAATGTTTTGATGGGGGTTTTCTCCCAGGATTGAAAAAACTTTAGGGTCAGCATTAAAAACATAGGGTCGGTCAAGTTTCCGTGACCACCACCAGTTTTTGTTGTTGCCATCTTAATACCCCCACATGGCTCCCAGCGTGTGACAAAGCAGCTGCCACACCTTCCCTCCTCAGCCAGAATCCACGGCCAGAGTTTTCCGGGCCTGGCCCAGTAGCTTGGCGATGGGCTGCCTCATGCAGCATGTTTGGCTACAAGTATTGTAATGAATCAGTATAAGCATGTGTCACTGAAGGCCAAGAAGACTTGTCACAGGCACTTGGTTTCATTTTGTAACTTGACATTCTCAGTTATTGCAAGGGTTGTGGCCTGCAAAGAAGCTCAGTTCAAACAGTGAAAGACGCCTCACAGCTCACTCGAGCTTCGGTTCCTGTGCTGCATCCACAGGAGCCACATCCAGCAGCTGCCCAGTGGTCTATGTTGTACACTTGACAGTGCATTTGCAGCACTGGATTTATAACATGCTGTCATACCACAGGATTGTCCCAGATGGGGAGAACATGCTGTCAAATCACATGATTGTCCCAGATGGGGAGAACATGCCGTCTTCTCATGATTGTCCCAGATGGGGATAACATGCCATCAAATCACATGATTGTCCCAGATGGGGAGAACATGCTGTCAAATCACATGATTGTCCCAGATGGGGAGAACATGCCGTCTTCTCATATGATTGTCCCATTTGGGAAGAACATGCCATCATCTCACATGATTGTCCCAGATGGGGAGAACATGCTGTCAAATCACATGATTGTCCCAGATGGGGAGAACATGCCATCATCTCACATGATTGTCCCAGATGGGGAGAACATGCTGTCAAATCACATGATTGTCCCAGATGGACATGCCATCATCTCACATGATTGTCCAAGATGGACATGCCATCAGACCTGTTTACCTATACGATTTTGGCGTATTTTTTACACCAAACTATTGAAAATACGACTACTACGACTTGTGTGAAAAAATACGACAATGGTGAAATCGAAAAATACGACAATCGTGAAATCAAAAGGTTTTTTTTTTCCCCCTCCTGAAGTTCTGATCCACAATTTAATTTTCCTGAGGCTGGAAGCAGTCTCGTACTGTTCCAGTTTTGTTTTGACAAGAGCTCTTCATCGGACATTTGTGTAATATGTGTTTGACAACACTGTTGTGACTGTCTCTCTCCCTCTCTCTCTCTCTTCCCCCCTCTCTCTCTCTCCCTCTCCCTCTCTCTATCTCCCTCTCTCTCTCTCTCTCTCTCCCTCTCTCTCTCTCTCTATCCCTCCCTCTCCCTCTCCCCCTCTCTCTCTCTCTCTCTCCCCCTCTCTCTCTCTCTCTCCCTCCCTATCTCTCTCCCTCCCTCCCTCTCTCCCATAGTTTCGCTTCAACTAAACAGCTGGATTTAGCGGTCAAGGTGGAGGTAACTCTTCACTTGCATTGCCTGTTTGTATGCAAACCAAAAGCTGCATTTGTGAAATTGTCGGTCCGCACAAAAAATACACACAGTTTTATAAAAAATACGCATATCTGAACCAGTGAGTACGCTGAGGCAAAATTTGGGGTACCCAGGTCTGTGCCATCATCGCACATGATTGTACCAGATGGATATGCCATCATCTCACATGATTGTCCCAGATGGGGAGAACATGCTGTCAAATCACAGGATTGTCCCAGATGGGGAGAACATGCCATCATCTCACATGATTGTCCCAGATGGGGAGAACATGCTGTCAAATCACATGATTGTCCCAGATGGACATGCCATCATCTCACATGATTGTCCAAGATGGACATGCCATCATCGCACATGATTGTCCCAGATGGGGAGAACATGCCATCATCGCACATGATTGTCCCAGATGGATATGCCATCATCTCACATGATTGTCCCAGATGGGGAGAACATGCTGTCAAATCACAGGATTGTCCCAGATGGGGAGAACATGCTGTCAAATCACAGGATTGTCCCAGATGGGGAGAACATGCCATCATCGCACATGATTGTCCCAGATGGATATGCCATCATCTCACATGATTGTCCCATATGGGGAGAACATGCCATCATCTCACATGATTGTCCCAGATGGGGAGAACATGCTGTCAAATCACATGATTGTCCCAGATGGGGAGAACATGCTGTCAAATCACATGATTGTCCTAGATGGACATGCCATCATCTCACATGATTGTCCCAGATGGGGAGAACATGCCATCATCTCACATGATTGTCCCAGATGGATATGCCATCATCTCACATGATTGTCCCAGATGGGGAGAACATGCCATCATCTCACATGATTGTCCCAGATGGGGAGAACATGCTGTCATGTCACAGGATTGTCCCAGATGGGGAGAACATGCTGTCATGTCACAGGATTGTCCCAGATGGGGAGAACATGCCATCATCTCACATGATTGTCCCAGATTGGGAGAACATGCCATCATGTCACATGATTGTCCCAGATGGGGAGATCAAAATGATGAAAGCAGATGCACTCTCCACAAGAAAGCATGCAGTGCTGAATTGGGAACCTACTAGCCTTGTAGTAACATAGTCCTTTGTCATCCAATTTCATATGCTGTGTAGCGCAATGAATATATTTGGGACTTAATCATTCCTTGGTAAAAGAGGAATAACACAGAAAACATCTAAGATTAAAATGAAAAACGGTTTTTATTTCTGACGAATTACACACCATTATATCAACACTGCAGTACATGATAAATCATAATAAGGATATAGTCAACAATACTTGAGATCCAAGTGTTCAAACCAAATCTGTAGTTTCCTGCATACATCGCACAAAGCATGCAATTGGTGCACATTAACAGGTATAAAAGCTTCCTTCCTCAAAAAGTGCAATAGGCTGCTTGTTTTTTCTCTGTCCATGTTTTGTTATTATAGGATTCAAGTGTGCACCCACTGTGCTTGTGTTTAATTGTGTGCGTGTAAGTGTAACTGTTGGTATTTCAGAGAGAGAGAGAGAGAGACAGAGACACAGAGAGAGAGAGAGAGAGAGAGAGTGAGAGAGAGAGAGAGAGAGAGAGAGATTCCTTTTCTTCACGACATAAAAAATTCACATATGCCATCAATGTATTGATTCCCAAAAGCACAACATTTTGGAGGAAGAATATATTGCAAACAGTTTAAACAATTGAAGGTACAATCCCATCTTGAATAGTACCCAGATGAATGAATATCCCTAATGATATTCAGCCTCAAAACACTATTGAAATGCTCATATATGTTGAAGCTTCTGCAGTTTTTTTTTTACACTTCTAAATACACAGATTCCATCAATGGGACAAAGTTTTTCATTTGCAATGGGAGAGCCATCTCCTCGTGCAAAAAGCAGCAACTTTCCATAAGAAAGTTTTTCCAAAGCAAAAAGAGATGGTTTTTCAATCTGCACAAGATTTGATCAAACGTCCCATTCCAGAAATGAATGATGATTACATCACAAATACCTTTATCTGCTGTACATTCCTTGCAGAATAGTTGACACTAACAATAAAAGCTACAACATCATTTGAAGTCTTCAAGATAATCTGAAGACACAGATGATCTAAGACAAGGAAACTGCAGGCACATCCACAACATGCTTTTGATGGCAGTATTCCTGTAACCTTACAGATGTCCATGGAGATTCTTCAGAGACCTGCACAGCTACCTTTCAGGCACATCAGATGCCTGAGATACTCAACTTTTAACACGGAGGTCTCAAAGACATCCAGCATCGAAAATGTTTCGCTCAGTGCTGCGTCCACTGGATGGTCTTGAGGTCAATGCCATCCTGGACCATCTCCCAAAGAGGACTGGAATGGAAGACACGCACAAGACTGATTAATTCCTGGAATAATGGATGAGTTCTTTCACTCTTGCTACGTCTGTGGTAACCCAATCAAAACATGCAAAAAGGGCTACCCTGAAAAGCTTGTACCAAGGCATTTAGTTAAGGCTCTATCCTAAAGCATGCCATCCAAAACTGGAGAGGACATCCTAGAACAGACTCTTTTGAAAGGATCATCACAGTTTAACCCTTTCATGTTCAGTCGGTAAAAGTTGGTACATCCGCCACATATTTGATTTGGTAAAGGTTGAAATGAGGAGGGTGTGTAAGTTTTCCCATCAGGCTAAGGTCTGAATGTGAGAATGGTTAGGGTGATTCCATTCAGGAAATTTAAAAATAGATAACGTTACATTTTTCAGATGCTAATAATTTGTGCACAGAGGATGGGAAAAGGGTGAATTTGTCTCTGGACAACTGCAATGGTGACACTTGTCTCAATATGCTCTGAATTCAAGCAGCTTATCTTAGTTTTACCATTTCAACACAAAAGGGTTCATGCCTAGCATCCCATAAGGCCACACTCTGCCCCTTTGCTGCCATTCCGATGTTGCCCCTTGCTGCCACTCTCATGCTGCCCCTTGCTGCCACTCCCATGCTGCCCCTTGCTGCCATTCCCATGCTGCCCCTTGCTGCCACTCCCATGCTGCCCCTTGCTGCCACTCCCATACTGCCCTTTGCTGCCACTCCCATGCTGCCCTTTGCTGCCACTCCCATGCTGCCCTTTGCTGCCATTCCCATGCTGCCTTTGCTGCCATTCCCATGCTGCCCCTTGCTGCCACTCCCATGCTGCCCCTTGCTGCCATTCCCATGCTGCCCCTTGCTGCCACTCCCATGCTGCCCCTTGCTGCCATTCCCATACTGCCCCTTGCTGCCACTCCCATGCTGCCCCTTGCTGCCATTCCCATGCTGCCCCTTGCTGCCACTCCCATGCTGCCCCTTGCTGCCATTCCCATACTGCCCCTTGCTGCCATTCCCATACTGCCTTTGCTGCCATTCCCATGCTGCCCCTTGCTGCCACTCCCATACTGCCCTTTGCTGCCATTCCCATGCTGCCCCTTGCTGCCACTCCCATACTGCCCTTTGCTGCCATTCCCATGCTGCCCCTTGCTGCCACTTCCATGCTGCCCTTTGCTGCCATTCCCATGCTGCCCCTTGCTGCCACTCCCATGCTGCCCCTTGCTGCCATTCCCATACTGCCCCTTGCTGCCACCCCCATACTGCCCTTTGCTGCCATTCCCATGCTGCCCCTTGCTGCCACTCCCATACTGCCCTTTGCTGCCATTCCCATGCTGCCCCTTGCTGCCACTCCCATACTGCCCTTTGCTGCCATTCCCATGCTGCCCCTTGCTGCCACTCCCATGCTGCCCTTTGCTGCCATTCCCATACTGCCCTTTGCTGCCACTCCCATACTGCCCTTTGCTGCGATTCCCATGCTGCCCCTTGCTGCCACTTCCATGCTGCCATTCCCATGCTGCCCTTTGCTGCCATTCCCATGCTGCCCCTTGCTGCCACTCCCATGCTGCCCCTTGCTGCCACTCCCATGCTGCCCCTTGCTGCCACTCCCATCCTGCCCCTTGCTGCCACTCCCATGCTGCCACTTGCTGCCACTCCCATGCTGCCCTTTGCTGCCTTTCCCATGCTGCCCCTTGCTGCCACTCCCATGCTGCCCCTTCCATATTGCCTTTGCTGCCATTCTCATGCTGCCCCTTGCTGCCAATCCCATGCTGCCCCTTGCTGCCACTCCCATGCTGCCCTTTCCTGCCTTTCCCATGCTGCCCGTTGCTGCCTTTCCCACGCTGCCCCTCCCATGCTGCCCCTTGCTGCCATTCCCATGCTGCCCCTTGCTGCCACTTCCATGCTGCCACTCCCATGCTGCCCCTTGCTGCCACTCCCATGATGCTCTTTGCTGCCTTTCCCATGCTGCCCGTTTCTGCCTTTCCCATGCTGCCCCTCCCATGCTGCCCCTTGCTGCCATTCCCATGCTGCCCACTTGCTTGCTGCCACTCCCATGCTGCCCTTTGCTGCCACTCCCATGCTGCCCCTTGCTGCCACTCCCATCCTGCCCCTTGCTGCCACTCCCATGCTGCCATTCCCATGCTGCGCCTTTGCTGCCACTCCCATGCTGCCCCTTGCTGTCATCCCTGCCCCTTGCTGTCATCCCTGCCCCTTGCTGTCATCCCTGCCCCTTGCTGTCATCCCTGCCCCTTGCTGTCATCCCATCCTGCCCCTTGCTGTCATCCCTGTCCCTTGCTGTCATCCCTGCCCCTTGCTGTCATCCCTGCCCCTTGCTGTCATCCCTGCCCCTTGCTGTCATCCCTGCCCCTTGCTGTCATCCCTGTCCCTTGCTGTCATCCCATCCTGCCCCTTGCTGTCATCCCATCCTGCCCCTTGCTGTCATCCCTGCCCCTTGCTGTCATCCCTGCCCCTTGCTGTCATCCCTGCCCCTTGCTGTCATCCCTGCCCCTTGCTGTCATCCCTGTCCCTTGCTGTCATCCCTGCCCCTTGCTGTCATCCCTGCCCCTTGCTGTCATCCCTGCCCCTTGCTGTCATCCCATCCTGCCCCTTGCTGTCATCCCTGTCCCTTGCTGTCATCCCTGCCCCTTGCTGTCATCCCTGCCCCTTGCTGTCATCCCTGCCCCTTGCTGTCATCCCTGCCCCTTGCTGTCATCCCTGTCCCTTGCTGTCATCCCATCCTGCCCCTTGCTGTCATCCCATCCTGCCCCTTGCTGTCATCCCTGCCCCTTGCTGTCATCCCTGCCCCTTGCTGTCATCCCTGCCCCTTGCTGTCATCCCTGCCCCTTGCTGTCATCCCTGCCCATTGCTGTCATCCCTGCCCCTTGCTGTCATCCCTGCCCCTTGCTGTCATCCCTGTCCCTTGCTGTCATCCCATCCTGCCCCTTGCTGTCATCCCATCCTGCCCCTTACTGTCATCCCTGCCCCTTGCTGTCATCCCTGCCCCTTGCTGTCATCCCTGTCCCTTGCTGTCATCCCATCCTGCCCCTTGCTGTCATCCCATCCTGCCCCTTACTGTCATCCCTGCCCCTTGCTGTCATCCCATCCTGCCCCTTGCTGTCATCCCATCCTGCCCCTTGCTGTCATCCCTGCCCCTTGCTGTCATCCCATCCTGCCCCTTGCTGTCATCCCTGTCCCTTGCTGTCATCCCTGCCCCTTGCTGTCAACCCATCCTGCCCCTTGCTGTCATCCCATCC
>JAWQFJ010001538.1:108005-125505 GCA_034096865.1 Theodoxus fluviatilis | reverse complement strand
ATACAGAGAATGTTATCTGCTATGTAGTTTGGGAATTGGAAGCTCACAGAGAATGTTATCTGCTATGTAGTTTGGGAATTGGAAGCATACGGAGAATGCTATCTGCTATGTAGTTTGGGAATTGGAAGCATACGGAGAATGCTCATAAAGCATCAAAGGGCAATTTGTTTTGTGAGAAAAGAGACAGCTGTGAGCTGTATTTTTGTACGTAAGTGTGTGACAACTGATTGAGCATATATTTTTTATTGTCAAAATCAACCTGTTGTTCATACTGCTTTACTAAAAATTAAGTTTTGATTGAAGTATATTTTTCAACATTCTTTACCAGTTGTTTTGATAAAAAGTGTTGCTTTTCATTTTAATAATGGTAATTTTGAGATTGCAAAACAGGCAAAATACACCAAGAGACTTTCTGAGGAGACAACCATCTACAGAATGTTTTGCAATTTTGCTTTATTTCAGCCACATACGAACACTCAAATGCAAACATGTTATCTTATTTATCTCATTATCATTCATATGAAACAATGGACAACATGAAAAAGAAAAGAAAAGACAAGCTTTTGCTGTTTTTCAAATTTGCTGTACAAATACACAATGGTAGTAGAAAGCAACCTTTTTTCCAAATGCTAATTTCCATTAATACTTATATAGTTTTATATGATTTACTCAAAACAGGGTAATGATGAACCACTGGCAGCTCCACAACCATCAGCAGAAATCATCAGGGAGGGTAGGGTGAAACATTCAAATATACCAGTTTTCCTCCAACAATGAGAGCAAGTCTGCCATGTAAATTTGATTAAACTTCCACTGATGGGCCACACTAGTGGACTCATCCGAGGAGAGGGGTGCGATGTTGGTCATTTAACCCTTACGCTGCTGAGTATTTGTAGCAATGCGTCATTGCTCTGTGCTGACTTATCCCCCAGAATTTACTCCAAAAACGGTCACCGTCTTTGAAGTCAATTTTCATATTCTTCTTCACCTCTGATTAAAAAATGCAAAGAATAAAAGTTGTAGCCGAGAGAATTCTGTACACAGTGGTATGCAGCACTTGAATGAAATTTATCATAATACCTGCGTTTTATTCTCAAAATGAAATAAAACAACAACAACAACAAAACAGACCAATGAAATGCCTTTACACTAACTTTATTATCTAATCATAACCTCCAGCAATTATCAGGCTTGATTTTTGATAGGTTACCTAGTAAAAAGAAGGACAAAAAAGGCCTCAAATCCTTACATGCACCTCAAAAGTCACCACGTACTTGCTGTGATCATGGAGTAGGGGTGTGGTTGGGAGTGGGGAAAACGCTGATCACAGTGCCTAAAAACAATCACTCTAACCTTGTTGAAAGCAAAAGATTTTCATGAGGAATTATAAGCATAACTATTTACTCATCCACAAAATGACACCAATGGAATATGTACATGTTACTACAGGTACAATGACATACTAATAAAAATGGCTGAAACTGGAAAATCACACACACGCACGCACGCACACACACACACACACACACACACACGCACACACACACAGCTTCTACCCAAGGCAACATGCAGTGTCCATAGCAGGTTGAAAACTATCTAGGAAATCAAGCAAAAATCTCTACAGCAGGTTTAAAATCTCCAATCTCGAAACCGTGAATGAGGCGCGAGTTGGTCGACTGGATGGGCTGCGAAATATTGCGACGCATACCTGATTGTTTGTTCGGTCATTAGTCCAAATACATCGTCATCGAAGAAGTAAGCGAAAATCTTGTTGGCATCGTCGCTCTCAGTGTGAACAAGTAGGCCAGACGTCTGACAGAAGGGAGGAAGCTAAGCATCTTCGGAAGCCTGCTGTCGGAAAGAGCGTGATGCGCTTCCTGATGCACGTCTTGAAGTTGATCTACTTGACGATGCTCGCTCCGATGCACGGTTCGAACTTCGACATCTTCCCGCGATCGGAATCGCTGCAATTCTGCTTCTGCCTCGGCAACATCATCTAGATGGAAAGGCTCGAACTCTTCGTCTGAATCCTCGCCAAACAAAAGCTCTATTACACGCTCATCGATGTCTTCTGACAAAACTTGACGCAAAAAAAACATCAAACTTCGGAGCGAATTTACTCGAAAACTTTGTAGAGATCGCCCATACAAACTGCACATGCGCAGAAAGCTCGGGATGTCCGCTTTCCTGCTGTGGTATTTATAGATAGTTGATGTCATTTGCAAGGGAGATAAGCGCGTTCAAACTAACCCACCCTCAGCGATCGAGTGCGGGCGGGACCTCCCGCCGTCCGCACACAGCGGTGAAAACAAGCTCGGCGGGAATTCCCGCCGGCCGCACGCTAAGGGTTAATTCCCAGTGACTCCCACACAGAATGACAACCAAATTATTATGTGTGTGCTAGCTCACATATGCAATCTTGGACAGTTATTCCACACACATAATGACAATAAAGTGTGAATAATTGATCAACTGTGTACATGATGTGCTTTTGGCTGTATTGGGTTACGATAAATATCATATTTGCAGCTGTCATCAAGGCAATTTGGCCCTGTTTCAAGCATAAATGCCTTTGTAAAATCGCAGCCAATCAGAAGCCGTGGCCCACCAGCGGAGCGGGTTCCGCACCCCTCTCCTTGGATAAGTCCACTAGTGTGGCCCATCAGCGGAAAACTATCTGTAAGTTTTATATCTGCATGTTACACATGCAATGATTTGTATGAGAAAAGAAAATATCTCACCTAGGTAGGTCTCCACAGGGTCTCCGTTGCGGATGATGTGAGTGCAGGCAGACATGATTTTGTCTACAAGTCTCTTGGCCAGTTTTTCAACATGCTTGGCATCATACTGCAAAATTAAAAAGTGTACATTCCAGTGAGTACAATACCCCTCAGAATTTTTGTTGAAATATAGCATATTCTACTTAACCATATCTGCAAGTAAAAAGCTGCAAGGCAAAAAAAACCCACACAACCAAACAAACAAACTTTTAAAAGTTGAGGTCATGGTAGACTGACCCTATAGTTTCCAGCTGACCTTGAACTTTTTTTTTGTAATCCTGCGGAAATAAAAGAAAGAAATTGCAGGTAAACAATGAAGTGTGTGCCCTCCCATCTTCCCTGCCCTATGAGCACCAAGAAATGCACTAATTACATGGAATAATGCTTTTTAGTGAAAGAAAGTTTGGTTGCTGTTCAATCTGGCCTGCGCCTCGTCTATAACGAAACAAGAAATGAAAAAAAGTTTGGGCCAACCTACTGACCATTTTTTTTAAACGTTACCTTATCCACGTTTCTTTTCTTTAACAAAGTTGAAATAAAGAGCTTCATGCACATAAATGATTTTCTACTGTAAAGAATTTTACAATGATGAATCATACAGTAAGACCACTTTAACAGCAGTAATCTTCTTGGCATTCCATATTTGCAATTAATGCTAAGAAAAATTCATTTGAAAGTGAACCATCACTTGGTTAATTAATCATCCTTTTTTTTCAATTTTCCAAAAATTCAAACAGAAGTAAGTGTGCACATATGTGTGAGTGTGAGTGTGCACATGTGTGTGTGTGTGTGTGTGTTTGTGTGTGAGCATGTGTGTGTGAGCGTGTCTGTGTGAGTGTGTTTGTGCATGTGCATATATGCATGTGTGCATGTAAATGTGTGTGTTTTATATGAGCATGCCTGCATGTATGCTTGTGCAAGTGCATGCATATGTGTGTGTATGTGTGCATGTGCATGCATGCATGTATGTGTGTGTGTGCATGCATATGCATGCATGTGTGTGTGCGCGTGCATGCATGCATTGTGTGTGCATGGGCACATGTGCATGCACACACATGTGTGTATATGTACATGTATGCATATTTATGACAGGCACTGGCCCATACTTCAAATCCAGAGACACACAGAGATCGCAGCCTGCAAGACTTGCCTCCATCTCAGCAGCTGCTACCTCGCAGGCAGCGCCAAGACCCACAACCAGTGCCGTAGGCACGGTGCCACTGCGCATCCCTCTCTCCTGTCCTCCCCCGCTCTGGACCGGTTCCAGTCTGACCCTCGGTCTGCGCCTCACGTACAGCGCTCCCACCCCTGCACAGAACAGAGAAAACAGCGTGACTGTGTGTGGAAAAATCTCTCAATGATATGAAGTGCTGTGCCTCACGTACAGCGCTCCCACCTCTGCAGAGAACAGAGAAAACAGCGTGACTGTGTGGGGGAAAATCTCTCAATGATATGAAGTGCTGCGCCTCACGTACAGCGCTCCCACCCCTGCACAGAACCAAGAAAACAGCGTGACTGTGTGGGAAAAAATCTCTCAATGATATGAAGTTCTGCACCTCACGTACAGCCCTCCCACCCCTGCACAGAACAGAGAGAACAGCGTGACTGTGTGGGGAAAAATCTCTCAATGATATGAAGTGCTGAGCCTCACGTACAGCGCTCCCACCCCTGCACAGAACAGAGAAAACAGCGTGACTGTGTGGGAAAAAATCTCTCAATGATATGAAGTTCTGCACCTCACGTACAGCCCTCCCACCCCTGCACAGAACAGAGAGAACAGCGTGACTGTGTGGGAAAAAATCTCTCAATGATATGAAGTGCTGCGCCCCACGTACAGCGCTCCCACCCCTGCACAGAACAGAGAGAGCAGCGTGACTGTTGTTACGGGAAAAGAAAACCTCTCAATGATATGAAATCTGTTCAATTTCGAGTATATTTTCTTTCAAAATCTAGGGCTTAAAAGTATTAAAGAAATAAAAGAGAAAAGGATAATGAATGAGTTAATAAAAAAATGAATAAAAGAATAAATAAAAGAAAGAAAGAATGAACAAATGTATACATTAATGAACAAATAAATCAATGTAGGAAGAAATGTGAATCTTTAAAATACACAAAATGGCATATGGAGAAAGAAAAGTAAATTACATGAAATAATTCTTCACATTCAAAAATACTATTCATCAAATAATTGACCACAAGTGCAGGCCCCTCCAAAAAAAGAAGAAGAAAGAATTAATAACAGAGATGAAACCCAGCCAAATATGTTCAAACATTTTCATTTCATCAAACTCAGTCATGCTGTAGATACTGTGCAAGCTCAGTCATGCTGTAGACACTGTGCAAGCTCAGTCATGCTGTAGATACTGTGCAAGCTCAGTCATGCTGTAGATACTGTGCAAGCTCAGTCATGCTGTAGACACTGTGCAAGCTCAGTCATGCTGTAGATCTATACTGTGCAAGCTCAGTCATGCAGTAGATACTGTGCAAGCTCAGTCCTGCTGTAGATACTGTGCAAGCTCAGTCATGCTGTAGATACTGTGCAAGCTCAGTCCTGCTGTAGATACTGTGTAAGCTCAGTCATGCTGTAGATACTGTGCAAGCTCAGTCATGCTGTAGATACTGTGCAAGCTCAGTCCTGCTGTAGATACTGTGCAAGCTCAGTCCTGCTGTAGATACTGTGCAAGCTCAGTCCTGCTGTAGATACTGTGCAAGCTCAGTCATGCTGTAGATACTGTGCAAGCTCAGTCCTGCTGTAGATACTGTGCAAGCTCAGTCATGCTGTAGACACTGTGCAAGCTCAGTCCTGCTGTAGATACTGTGCAAGCTCAGTCATGCTGTAGACACTGTGCAAGCTCAGTCATGCTGTAGATACTGTGCAAGCTCAGTCCTGCTGTAGATACTGTGTAAGCTCAGTCATGCTGTAGATACTGTGCAAGCTCAGTCCTGCTGTAGATACTGTGCAAGCTCAGTCATGCTGTAGATACTGTGTAAGCTCAGTCATGCTGTAGATACTGTGCAAGCTCAGTCCTGCTGTAGATACTGTGCAAGCTCAGTCCTGCTGTAGATACTGTGCAAGCTCAGTCATGCTGTAGACACTGTGCAAGCTCAGTCATGCTGTAGATACTGTGTAAGCTCAGTCATGCTGTAGATACTGTGCAAGCTCAGTCATGCTGTAGATACTGTGCAAGCTCAGTCCTGCTGTAGATACTGTGTAAGCTCAGTCCTGCTGTAGATACTGTGCAAGCTCAGTCATGCTGTAGATACTGTGCAAGCTCAGTCCTGCTGTAGATACTGTGCAAGCTCAGTCATGCAGTAGATACTGTGCAAGCTCAGTCCTGCTGTAGATACTGTGTAAGCTCAGTCATGCTGTAGATACTGTGCAAGCTCAGTCATGCTGTAGATACTGTGCAAGCTCAGTCATGCTGTAGACACTGTGCAAGCTCAGTCCTGCTGTAGATACTGTGCAAGCTCAGTCATGCAGTAGACACTGTGCAAGCTCAGTCATGCTGGATACTGTGCAAGCTCAGTCATGCTGTAGATACTGTGCAAGCTCAGTCATGCAGTAGATACTGTGCAAGCTCAGTCATGCTGTAGATACTGTGCAAGCTCAGTCCTGCTGTAGATACTGTGCAAGCTCAGTCCTGCTGTAGATACTGTGCAAGCTCAGTCATGCTGTAGATACTGTGCAAGCTCAGTCATGCTGTAGATACTGTGCAAGCTCAGTCATGCTGTAGATACTGTGCAAGCTCAGTCATGCAGTAGATACTGTGCAAGCTCAGTCATGCTGGATACTGTGCAAGCTCAGTCCTGCTGTAGATCTATACTGTGCAAGCTCAGTCCTGCTGTAGATACTGTGCAAGCTCAGTCCTGCTGTAGATACTGTGCAAGCTCAGTCATGCTGTAGACACTGTGCAAGCTCAGTCCTGCTGTAGATACTGTGCAAGCTCAGTCCTGCTGTAGATACTGTGCAAGCTCAGTCATGCTGTAGATACTGTGCAAGCTCAGTCCTGCTGTAGATACTGTGCAAGCTCAGTCCTGCTGTAGATACTGTGCAAGCTCAGTCCTGCTGTAGATACTGTGCAAGCTCAGTCATGCTGTAGATACTGTGCAAGCTCAGTCATGCTGGATGATGACCTCATTGGCATCCAAGCCATGTGCCCATCCCATATGTCTGTCTGCCACTGGTGATTGCATGCACTTCTGCCACGCATTCTGCAGATGGCAAACCTCTCAAAGGAACAGTATGTTGCTGCATTAACCCTTTGCTGTCTGCAGTCCTTAGGAAATTCACATCTCTAAAAGCACACGGTCTGGCCCCAGAGAGTGACAATTTAATGAACTTTATTCAATTTTTCTTTTCATCTTATCTATCAGCCTCTCCTCAGGACATAAGCTTCATTAGAAAGCTAATATTTCAGGTCATACTATCAATTCTTCAATTTCTTCATTGTCTCTTTGTTGGGAGGGGGTGGAGGTGAGGGGGTAGGGGGCGGGGGTGGTGGAGATTTTTGCCTATAACTAAGCAAACAGTTATAACATTTTATTAACCTTTAGAGCGCCGCTGGCGCATTGATGCGCCACAGCGTACATTCCCCAGACATCCGCCGACGCATCAGTGAGCCGAGCGATAGTGACATGCTTTGTTTACTTGCCTAACGCAGCCATCGAGTCATGCTGTTCTAAAAATATCACAGACTCGTGCAGGGATCACGTGGCAACGAGATCCACCATTTTGGCGATCGAGGGAACGTGGGCGAATTTTCTGCACATTTTTTCACGAAGTTGCGTCTTTGTCGTTTGTGAACGGGACTTTTTTGTTTGCCAGTATGGCGACTGACGAAGAAGTTGAAGTGCTTGTGGAGTTATTTTTCGATTCTGACTCTCAGAATATGAATTTGAAGGCTTTACTGACATTGATGTGATGGAAGATGGAGGGATAGAGAGGCAAGCTCGTGCTTTGATGATGTGTGGTGGTCTGTAGATGGAGACAAGCAGAAGTTTGATTCAGATGAAAAATTGATTCGGCTGACTTCCCTAGCGTAAGTAATTGTAGGATTTTTTGTTTTGTTTTAGTTTTACCCTAAAACATTTTCAGATGTATCTCCATTACTTGGAGACTCTATCTATGCACTTTTGCATTTTCATCAAAAGCTGTTGTATTCTTGAATAGATAGAGCAGTGTAGGAAAACACAGTGAATTTGTTTGTTTTTTGTTGTTGTCTGTGTTCCATGATTTTCTAGCAGCTGCAAAAAACATTATAAGGCATTTTCATTAATTGCGCCATGTAGGCCATCCATTTTTCTTCTCACCCTTCAAAAATCTACTTCAAAGCTTGAATAGGTAATAAATGATGATTTTTTAAGTAAACATGGTGTCGAATTTGACCACACATAATAAAATTTGTGGCTCTGGGGTAAAGCAATGACGAAAATTGGCGGCGCTCTAAAGGTTAAGCATATAACAGGTGCCATGACTGCATTGCATCAATCCTCAAGGCGATTTGTAGCACAGATGGCACATATAGAGCTTATGTGTAAAATATTCACATTAGAATGAAAAATCTGGTAATGCTATTCCTAAAGTTTGAGATATGACACAAAGAGGTTGTAATTCACACACACACACACGCACACACACACACACACACACACACACACACACAGAGTCCCAATACAAGCACAAGGGTTATCATATCCCGTCAAGAATGTTTTACCCGTCAGACCGATACCTTGTTCCCCACCGACCCCTTCATAGTGCTGACCTTTGGGTCCGTAGAGCTTGTGTCCACTGATGGACATGAGGTCAATGTTCATCGCGTTGACATCAACCGGAATCTTTCCCACAGCCTGCGCTGCATCGGTGTGGAAGAAAACTTTCTTTGATCTGCAGAGAGCACCTGAAATACAGATTAAAGATATTGCAAACTCACTTGGCAAAGCACTACACTGAATTATACTTCCTCCACCATGGATTTAACAGAATAGAGAGGATAGCACATACTCTGTAAAAGCAATGCTTAAAAATAAAAAACATATGTTGTATGCACCTTGTAAAAATAGAAATTCTGCTATGACATTTCTCTTGAAACATGCATCAGACTAAACTGCTCAGTAGCAAATCTGTCAATATAATTTTAGATGACACTACTGTGTTGAAATAAAAATGTAATGCATATTATGTCTGTGACTGGGTACATCTCACAGTTAGGGAAGGATTTTAACCTTAGGGCACTGAAATTCTACAAAGCACTTGAGTTTTGAACGTTGTGAAAGACCTGGAAGACGGAACTGACCAATGGCAGCTACGGGCTGTTTGACCCCAATCTCATTGTTGACCGTCATCACAGAGACCAGCGAGGTGTCAGGCCTGATGGCGCTCTCCAACTCCTGGTACAGATAAGGCAGTGTTGCTACTTTACATCTTCTCGCCATACACAGGAGCTAAAATCACCTTAGGGAATATAAAATTAAAAGAAAGTTTGTTCAGACAACATGGTCACAAGCATAAACACTCATGCACACACACACAAACACACACATGCACACACACACATGCACACACACACATGCACACACACACATGCACATGTTCATGAATACACATGCATGCACACATGCATGCATACACACAGATGCATGCACACACACACACACACACACACACACACACACACACACACACGCGTGCATGTGTACACACATGCATGCATACACACAGACGCACTGTGGCGAGATCACCCTCCCCACCTTCACCTCCCCCCTTCTTGCTTACTAGCCTGTGGTATATGAATTAGTGTGGCCGCCAATCATGCTAAAAATGGTAACGATAAGGCGCCTATACACGTACCAGTTTTCAAGCCGATTTTGCTCCCGATCCGGTCTGACTGTGCGTGTAAAAATCGGGTTGACAACCACATGCAACGATTACACAGAGTCCGCGAACTCGAGCGATTTCAGAATTTAGAGTTATGCCCCTTTGCCGAGCTATGGCAATGACGCTTCAACGTTTAGTCTATGCGTGTGACCTGCCTGTCGGATTTTAAAATATAGAAGCTTTCACGACCTATTGATGCATTCAACATACAGCTTTGATAAATTAATGCTGTTCATGGCTTACATTTTCTTTGAATGGGGTTTTAGTATCAATACAGCGTTTTCTGTGCGAACACGCAACAATAAGCAGTGGAGCCGTGGCGCCACATTCTTCGCCGGTGTAGATCTGCATCAACCTGCATTCGATTTGTAAAATGCAGAACTTTCACGACCTATTGATGCATTCAACATACAGCTTTGATAAATTAATGCTGTTCATGGCTTACATTTTCTTTGGATGGGGTTTTAGTATCCCCCAAATACACCGATTTCTGTGCGAAGCAGAGACATGTCTGCCATTTAAATTGCCAATTAGTCGCGAGATTCTTATCACTCTCGCGTCGCCCGGCAGTCGAATTGGTCGAAACCGGGTCGGGGAATAGAGCCTGCCCTACCGACAAGAACCGGGGCGGATTGTATGCAAATGAGTCAACCATTCCGATTCTTGACCAGATCGGCAGCAAAACCGGGGGACAACCGGTACGTGTGTAGGAAGGAGCCTTTAGCGTGTTGTTGCTCGCCAACCATAGTCCCACTGTGTGTTCAAGGATTGACTTAAGAATTGGTCCACCGTGTCTCTCTACATGGTGCATAAGAGGTGAGTGACTAAAGACACCATAACTTGCCTTATGTTTACTCTGAACTATTTTGGTGATTTCTGTGCTTAATGGCCTTGCATAGCCTAAGGAGGTGGCTGGGCGGTGGGATACCATCCGTCTGTCCAATGATCGCAGACTTGGTAAAACGCCTGTTGCTGGGGCGAAACGAAAACATGTGATTGGCCCCACTTTCACATGTGACTGGAGAATTTTTGTGATTGGCCCCATTTTTACACGTGACTAAGGAATTATTGCTGTGGGATAAAAACCCCGGCCGCCAGTGACCGGCGCGCGTGGAATACCATCAACCTCGGGAGACCATCACGCCGTCTGAAGTATCAGCTTTTCTCTGCGCCACGCTGTCTGAAATTACCAGTGTTCCTCCACTCTCCGCTGTTTGGAATACAAGTGTTCCTCCACCCCCCCCACGCTGTTTGAAGTACAAACGTTCCCCGTCTCCACAAGTGCAAGCTTCTGCCTCAGGGTCGAGTCGGCGCGCAGAATACCACCAGTGACGGGAGACCATCACGTCATTTGAAGTGCCAGTTCTTCTCTGCGCCACGCTGTCTGAAGTTACGAAGCGTCTCCGTGCCAAGCCGTCTAAAGTACAAGCGTCTCTCCACTCTCCGCTGTGTGGAAGCCAGCATTCCCCATTACAAGCCTCTCTCTCTACGTCAGGCCCCAGGGTCGGGTAGGGTTGCAGGCCTGCCATCGTCCGAGACTGCGGGACATACTGTCCGCGTCGGCCCTAAGCAGTTTGAAGCCAGCGTTTGCCATTACAAGCGTCTCTCTACGTCTGCCCCAGGGTTGGGTCGAGTTACAAACCTGCCATCGTCTGAGACTGCGGGACGTACTGTCCGCGCCGGCCCGAAGCAGTTTGAAGCCAGGGTTCACCCTTACAAGATGTCATGCTTGCCTGTGACCGAAGCTGCGAGGCGTCTATCTCATCTGCGTTTCATCAGAGCGAACCTCACGTTTCATCGTGTGTGCTCCTGTTGACCCCCTATTCCCTTTTTCTCCCACACCCTCTCTCCCTCACCTGCATTCCTAAAGCAGTCGTCCCGAAGGCGAGCTTAACATGAACACGAATTGGCCACTTCGCTCTAGGATTACCACGTGTTCACGTCAGACAACCGACGATTCAGTTAAGTACATTCTTGTTTTGAATTGGCGAGCCACAACTAGTTACTCCATAGCGTAGCTGTTCAGTGAATTGAATTATTGCGTATCAATTACCTTTACTAACGTTTAATTATCCTTGTTTATTGTTGCTAGGTGAAATTAAAGTGATTTGATTTTGACCTTTGTCCTCACAGTCTTTCTGTTGTGTTTCATCTTTGATAGAACGAATGTGTGAGATAGTGTTACGAGTTTGACTGTGTGAGTGCATATTCCCCAAGACCCTTATTTAGAAACGACCCAAGTCGAACTATCTCGTAACACGCACATACACACACACACACGCGCGCACGCACGCACACACACACAGATACACACAAACACTCACACACATGCAATCATGCACGCATGCATGCACACACGCACATGCACACGCATGCACACACACACACACACACACACACACACACACACACACAGAGGGTAGGTAGAAACTTTTTTTTAAACAAAGAAAGACAGGTTTCCATTTTGAAGACATGTAAAAATGATGTTTCCTAGTATAACAGGGTTCATACAGGTTATCGTCCACAAAAAGTAAGGACTTTTTAAGGACTTTTAAAGGACTTTTTAAAGGACATTTTACGAACTTTATAAAGAACAACTGAGGGATCTCTGACTCGCTTCTCCCTTTAAATACACACATACCCCACACTAAACACACATTTTTCTCTTACTCATGTCTATCTTAATCATCATTCTTTAAAAACAAAGTAAATTTAAGTCATTTATGACACATAAACATGTATAAAACATAGACCTATTTTAGTGATGGAGTTGATCTGTGTACTTTAACATACCTCCTTTTTATAACACATTATTGGGGTCCTCCATCCTCCTCTTTTTTCCCCTTCATTTTTTTTAAAATAAATATTTCATTTATTATTTACTCATTTCATTCTTTCCTATTTTAAACAAAAAAGTGATGTACGCCCCTAAAAAATAACAAATATATCAAATTAAAACAAGCAATAAAATAATTAATTAATAAATATATAAAAAAATAATAATAATCATAAATTAAACAATAATATCAGAATTAGTAATTATATATTGCAGTGCATAAATTATAATGTCTACAGCCTCTAACATCTAACATAGTAAATGTCGAAGTGCTGCTTCTTAAAAAGAACAAACTTCTTTGCTGAAAGGCAATGTCTATCACATGTGGCAATGAAAGAGTTAACCAGATTAAGAAATGATAAAGCAGTGTATTTTTTAAAAACAAAAATAAAAATAAAAACAGTTGCAGTAAACACATATAGGCCTATTAACAAAAATAGAAATTGTTAATTCAAAATAAAACTTACTCATATAGCTTCCAGTTCACGTTAGGGCCATCCATGGATAGCTGCAGAAGCTTGCGATGACCAAACTCGAGGATCACGGGCTCAAGGCGCTCATGAAGGTCAACTGCTGCCGCATGCCCCATGAATTCTGAACGAAGGTAGTTTGTCGCCACCACATTATTCTCCCACACCCTCACATGGATATCCAGCTGCTTTTGCTGCAGATCATCATTCAGGCTCTCGTCAAATAACAAGACGTAGGATGTCTCAGATTTCACTCTGTCCTTCAGTTCATTAAAGAAATGGCGAGCGATTCCAAATGTTGACAAGTATGACGACTTCCTTTCTCCACACTTGTAACTGGCTGCAATCTGGCTGTCAGGAAACATTGCTGCAAACACTTTGCCGTTGTCTTCACATGATTTATAGCTGTAGTGGCTGCTGACCGCTTTCAATGTCCAGATTATTTCAGCTTTGAAAGTATCTGTGCTGGAAAATGGCTGAGCAGAAGAAGGCCTGGTACTGACAGTAGAACTACTAGTCGCAGCATGGGTTACAGTTGAAGTTGAAGGCCCAGTCTTTTCGAGAAATGCGGACATGGGCACGGCAGGTCTTGAAGCTTTTACAAAACGTTCATGTTTTGCCCCCTTGTGGTGCGCCAGTACAGAAGAATGACCGCCAGCAGCAACATCAAAAGTTTTTTTGCACACTGAACAATAAGCTTTCCGGGTGTTTCCCTTTGGATCACGTTGCAGCCACTCTCTGAATTCGGCCGATTCCAACCACTTATCATTGAATAAACACCTTCCAGGCATCTTTCAGTTTCCAAAATGGCGCAAGTTTCACCGGCACAAGCCACCACCACTAACTAGCAAGAGGTAAATTTATCAGGGGAGGTCACTCCTGCATATAGGGGGTCAGAGTCGCTTCCCTTCTGCAAAAATGCTGGTAGCAGACGCTTTGTTGGCGACATCGAAATGAAAATGTCATTTTTTTCTCAGTTATTCTTAAACTAAAGTACTGCTTTGAAATTATTTCAAGGAAAATCTCATTTTCGAAGGACTTTTAAGCACCTTGCTAGTAAACTGATAGAAAACTTTAATTTCGAAGGACTTTTAAGGCCTTAAAAAAGGGGTGTCAAAATCTAAGTACTTTTAAGGTTTTTCATGACCTGTACGAACCCTGTATAAGTATAACACCCCCTGCCAAAAAAAAAAGTTTCATACAATAGGAAAATGATGTCTTATATACATAAGATTTTTAAGTTATGATCAGTTCTGGTGAAGGATTGACCTCAAAAGGCACTCACCTTCATGTTGATGAGACCGTTCTGCTGCACTGGCAGATACGTCACATCAAAGCCTTCTGCCTCTAGAGCTCTGCATGAATCCAACACACATTTGTGCTCCTGGAAAAAGAAAAGGACAGTGTTGCACCATTGTAAATACATCTGACCTTTTATTATAACAAACAACCCTTCCTTCCAATAAGGACTCCAAAATGATATAATACTCCTCCATTCTCAACATTTTTCATGCTTTGGTAAACAAAAATGAGTTTTCATTTCATCCTCTGCTATTTTACATGAATGTCACTAATCCATGCAATAGATCCATTTACGGAGACAGATGGCATTTTAAACAAAACAAATCATGAAGCATTATCAAAAAGTCATACATTTTTATTTCTCCATGAGTCCATGGGTATTTGAAAACAAAGATCGCTCTCACATTTCTTCAAAGAGATAATTTGATGACATTTGAATGTTCCAATTCACACCAGTCATGAAAGTTCCACCAGTTTGCTTACAGCCATTCAGACACAATAAATGGGTGTAGCAGATCAATGTCACTCCCATTTGCTGAATAGACAGCTTCTGGACTCTACAGGCCTTCCATAAATAGCCCAGCCCAGGGCAGCCCAAAACACTTCATGTTGACACCAGGGGCAATCAGAGAGCACCAGGTCATTGCGGCCTGTTCTATGGAAGCCAGCTGCCAAAGGATGACCCAGTCACTTTCTGTGTCTTTCTAGTAATCCGTGGTAAAAGACAGAACAACAAGAAGGGCAAAGCCCATACGACTCACATACTTAACCTTGACCTTTACATGACCTTGACCTTTACGTGACCTTGACCTTCAGGTGACTTCAAGGTCAAACAACTAAACCTAGCAATGACATCATACACTAAGAACTGCTTTACACATTTTCCCTACCAAAATACATGTGACCTTGACCCAAGGTCAAGGTCATCCAAGGTCATGCAACACAAAGCTGTTAATTCAAGACATAGGAAGCACAATGGTGCTTATTGGCACTTTCTACCATGAGATATGGTCACTATTAGTGGTTCACTACCCCATTTTGGTCACATTTCATAAGAGTCAAAGTGACCTTGACCTTGATGATATGTGACCAAATGTGTCTCATGATGAAAGTATAACATGTGTACTACTATGTTATGAAGTTTGGAAGAGTTATCTTCCATAGTTCAGGGTCAAGGTCACTTCAAAATATGTATACAATCCAACTTTAAAGAGTTCCTGTGACCTTGACCTTGACCTTGTATGTTTTTTGTCGCCTTGCTATCCTACACCATCATGCCAAATTGGGTGTTGATAGACTTAATAGTCTCTGAGAAAAATCCAACGTTAAAGTTTTTCACGGATTACAGGACGCCCGGACGCCCGGTCTGCCCGGACACCCGGACGGACGCCCAGACACCTGGACGGACGACATGGGTGACCTAGTATGAAAGTATAACATGTGTACTACAATCTTATGAAGTTTGGGAGAGTTATCTTCCATAGTTCAGGGTCAAGGTCACTTCAAAATATGTATACAATCCAATTTTAAAGAGCTCCTGTGACCTTGACCTTGAAGCAAGGTCAATCAAACTGGTATCAAAAGATAGGGATTACTTTTCCCTATACACCATATATAGGTCACATATCCAATCTCAAAAACTTCAGAGACAAGAAGGGCAATGCTCATACGACTCACATGCTTGACCTTGACCTTCATATGACCTTGATCTTCAGGTGACCTTCAAGGTCAAGGTCAAACAACTAAACCTACCAATGACATCATACACAAAGAAATGCTCTACACATTTTTCCTACCAAAATACATGTGACCTTGACCCAAGGTCAAGGTCATCCAAGGTTATGCAACACAAAGTTGTCAATTCAAGACATAGGAAGCACAATGGTGCTTATTGGCACTTTCTACCATGAGATATAGTCACTTTTAGTGGTTCACTACCACATTTTGGTCACATTTCATAAGGGTCAAAGTGACCTTGACCTTGATGATATGTGACCAAATGTGTCTCATGATGAAAGTATAACATGTGCCCCACATAATTATTAAGTTTGAAACAGTTATCTGCCATAGTTCAGGGTCAAGGTCACTTCAAAATATGTATACGATCCAACTTTGAAGAGCTCCTGTGACCTTGACCTTGAAGCAAGGTCAACCAAACTGGTATCAATAGATAGGGCTTGCTTTGACCTATATACCACTTGTAGCTGAGGTCGCCATTCTCAATAACGTGGGAGAAAATTGGGAAAATGTGAAAAATGACTGTTTTTGAGACCACATTTATGGCTCCTGTGACCTTGACCTTGAAGCAAGGTCAAGTCACTATGTATATTTTTTGAGGCCTTGTCATCATACACCATCATGCCACATTTGGTGTTGATAGACTTAATAGTCTCCGAGAAAAATCCAACGTTTAAGTTTTTTACGGACGGACGCCCGGGCGCCCGCCCGGACGGACGGACGACACGGCTCAGTACATAGACTCACTTTTGCTTCGCATGTGAGTCAAAAATGGGGAAAATGTGAAAAATGGCTGTTTTTTAGACAACATTTATGGCCCCTGCGACCTTGACCTTGAAGCAAGGTCAAGTCCCTATGTATGTTTTTGACGCCTTGTCATCATACACCATCATGCCAAATTGGGTGTTGATAGACTTAATAGTCTCCGAGAAAAATCCAACGTTAACGTTTGTTACGGACGACAGGACGCCCGGACGGACGACACGGGTGAGTACATAGACTCACTTTTGCTTTGCATGTGAGTCAAAAAATGATCAGAAAGATCACGAGGGGGTGTTGTAATCACTGGTTAAGTATGTAGAAGGGTTGCATCCAAAATGTTTGTTTTCACACTAAACCAGTGATTCCAACACCTTCCAGTGATCTCTGTGATCATTTTTCGTTCTTTCTGGTAATCCTTTTCTACTGGGAAGACCTCAGACTTTGTATTCCAGAAGGACTTTCATACCTTGGCATACATGCCAAAGCAGTCTATTTGGAAGCATCAGATTGGATAATCAGTAGTGTTCACTACTGTCTAAATCTGAGTCAGATTTCTGCTTAAGGCAAGACACGGGTCGAAAAGTTGGGAAAATTTCATATCTGGACGTTTTTGAGATAACATCAGTTTTGAGTAGTTCAAACACTTGCAAATGCCCCCACGTGTTTTTTTCGACCTGTCATTCGATAATTAGTTGAATAAAATGGCTTTTAAAAACATCACTCCTCGTAAAAAACGTTA
>JAWQFJ010001538.1:100505-103005 GCA_034096865.1 Theodoxus fluviatilis | reverse complement strand
CCAGCTCCTTTGGCTGGGCATTTGCCTCTGCATAATTAAAAAATCACATAGCAAGGTAAATACTGTCATATAACCCTTTGACAGCAATATGAAAGTTAAAGTGAAAGTGTAAGTACTGCATTGTAATGCTTCATCACCTACACATATATGTAGGCATTTGTGCCTGCACTCACAAGATGCATACACAGATAAACACACTCCCATATGCACAGAATATACAAAAACTAAGAGAGAGAGAGAGAGAGAGAGAGAGAGAGAGAGAGAGAGAGAGAGAGAGAGAGAGAGAGAGAGAGAGAGAGAGAGAGAGAGAGAACGAACTATTTGACAAGGGTAGTGAATTAGGCAGTAGTGCCTTTCTTACATTCAGCCCCTGAGGCAAAATATTCAAATGTGGTAAGAGAGAGAGAGAGAGAGAGAGAGAGAGAGAGAGAGAGAGAGAGAGAGAGAGAGAGAGAGAGAGAGAGAGAGAGAGAGAGAGAGAGAGAGAGGGGGGGGGGGGGCTGGGGAAAGGGGGAGGAAGGGAAGAGAGAATGAGAGTAAGAGGGTGGGTGGGTTGGAGAGAGAGAGAGAGAGAGAGAGAGAGAGAGAGAGAGAGAGAGAGAGAGAGAGAGAGAGAGAGAGAGAGAGAGAGAGAGAGAGAGAGAGAGAGAGAGAGAGAGAACAAGAATACACCACGACTGCACGAGGCCGGCCACAAGCACAACAACAACACACCAACTGCGGGTGACTCACTCAGACTCAAAACACATTCCGTACTACTTACCGGTGGCAGTGGCCAGAAATCGAACATAATTGCGATGGGTGCCGACAACCCGCACACGGGATATGATTCTGCTCAACATTGTATTCCGACGGAGCAATGCAATACCGCCTCGTCGGATTGCTATCTGTATGTGTATCCTGTGGCACCTCTGCCTCTGGCTCTGCGAGGTCGAATTCGACGCTTATGCAACTGCAATCGTTCGAGTATCAGAAACACGTTGGATACTCAGAATGTAGACGAAAATGGCAGACATTTACCGCATATCAAAATGCCGAAAGACCCTTCAGGAATCAATATGCTACCCTCTCGAAATGGTTAGGGGACTGTTTTGCACATGATGGTGAGCAGCAGTTCAGCACATGAAGTTGATGAACGCAGTCGAACTTTCTAATCGTTAGTGCAAGAGTTGCTTCCCTTGCCGGATGTACTAAAACAGTGACATCTGACCCCCAGAAAAGTCAAACGCTACACCTCAGAGGTGGAAGACTTTGTTCACTCCGCGTTCAGGTGATGTAGTCATGCTCCGCATGCTGCGGAGAGGTCATTCTGGATAGGCGGCCCGCTGCAGATCTGGCATAATCTAAGGCACGGTGCGTAATAATCCCATCGTTTCTGGAGAAAACATTCAGAATCAGAGCCGCTCGAGACATGATAAAGTGTGTGTTCACTTGCATTCGGAGCAAGCGATTTGTACTAGACCAGTCTGCATGGAACTTAACGACCCAGAAATCAACTCGACTATTTGGTACGGTACACAGAAGCTCAGTGTTCAGGTTATTCAACCGCAGAGCATCAAAAGGACTTGATAAAGCCGAGAACCCCAGACTCATTCCAACCCAAGTTACCCGAATCTTGAGCCAGAATGAAAAGTGCGTCGAAAGGCAGGTTGGAGCTGTTCTTAGATATGAGTCCAACAATCTTGCTGCCAACAACCCTATGGAGGATCGAAGAGCAGAGGCTAGACTTCTGACGGGGGATGAAAATGAACAAAAACGAATGCTCTTCGGAGTGTTCGATGGTCACGCTGGGGCTGCCTGCGCCCATGCATTGAGCGAACGACTCTTCAGTTACATCGCTGTCGCTCTTGCACCCCCAGACGTAGTCCAGAAACTCCGTGATGGAGACATCACCGAAAGCGACCTCCTGGAGTACTACCAACCCGACGTCTTCGACTACGAGGGTCCGGACATGTCGGATTTTTATTCGAAGAGCCTCCGACTGTACGCCGAGGAGGTCCTCGTTCGTATCGAGCCAGGCATGTCCATCGGTGATCGCCTGAAGCATGCAGTCTTACGGATGGACGAAGATATCAACAAGGAGGCCATGGAGGCGAGTCCAGATCTTCCCGTGAAGGAGCTGGCCAAGCGTCTTGAGATCGCCTTCTCTGGGGCCGTGGCCTGTGTGGTTCTCGTTGACGGCTTGGATTTGTACGTGGCCCATGTGGGAGACTGCAAAGTGGTGATGGGATCCCAGCTCGAAGACATGTGCCACACGCTGGAACTGACCAAAGATCACAGCACCGAGAACGAGGATGAGGTCAGCCGAATCATTGCCCGCCATCCCAACGAGTCGGCGAACGTCCTAAAAGGGGGTCGTCTGCTCGGAGATCTTGCCCCTCTGCGAGCCTTCGGGGACGCTCGTTTTAAGTGGCCCTTCGAAGAGCTCAAGAGGATCAGAACGCTGTACACTCACCTGAACCCCACCTGGCAGTTGTACGGCGACAGGTAAGTGTCAGAC
>JAWQFJ010001538.1:93005-95505 GCA_034096865.1 Theodoxus fluviatilis | reverse complement strand
GTACATAGTGGAGCTCTAGGCGCACACGCACACAAAAACACACACACATTATCATCAAACAGTCTGAGCCTGAACATGAAACGCACACACGCACGCTATAATACAACATGCATCCTACACGTAAAGACACACACACATGCATTATATACAACCATGAGCCTGAAACATTCAGCAAGTACGAAATAGTTTCAATACGACTTAGAGAACAAGTGGGTTTTCAGATTTGACCGAAAGCAAGCTGCAGTGTTTGCATGACGCACTGAGAAGGGGAGTGCGTTCCAGGTGGTAGGACCCTGGTATGAAAAAGTACGCTGACCAAATGTTTTTGACCTAACGGATGGAATTTTGAAGATGCGAGTGTCGCAAGAAGAGCGAAGTTGTCTAGATGGTGTGTAGATGTGAAGGAGTTGAGACAGATAGAGAGGAGCGACAGCAGAGACAGAGTTGAAGCAGAGGCAGGAGGTTTTGTATTGGATCCTAGCAGAAACTGGTAGCCAATGAAGAGAGTGGAGGATAGGAGTAATGTGATGAGACTTTCTAACTTTACAGATGAGGCGAGCAGCAGAGTTCTGGACTCTTTGGAGCCGATCCACGAGATGCTTAGGGCAACCGGAAAGAAGGCTATTGCAGTAGTCGAGGCGTGAAAGAATGAAAGCACAGACGAGAGTTTGAGTAGCTTCTTGTGTGAGAAGATGACGAATTGCACTGATCTGTCTGATGTGCATGTAGGCGATCTTGCATGTGTTCCTGACGTGTTCTGACATATTGAGATGACAATCTAAGGTAACACCAAGGTTCCTAACTGATGGAACGAACTCCACATCACAGTCGCCAATCTTAAGTTGGATTGTATACATAGTTTGAAGTGACCTTGACCCTGAACTATGGAAGATAACTCTTCCAAAATTCATAACATTGTAGTATACATGTTATACTTTCATACTAGGTCACCCATGTCGTCCGTCCGGGCATCCGGGCAACCTGTAATCCGTTAAAAACGTTTAACGTTGGATTTTTCTTAGAGAATATTAAGTCTATCAACACCCAATTTGGTATGATGGTATATGATGACAAGGGGTCAAAAAACATACATAATGACTTGACCTTGCTTCAAGGTCAAGGTCGCAGGGTCCGTAAATGTTGTCTAAAAATCAGCCATTTTTCACATCCTCTCAGCATGTGAGTCGTGTGGGCTTTGCCCTTCGTGTTGCTGTGTTCACCAGAGGCCTGACATTTAGGATGGATTCAGGCTGTGCATATGATGCGAGAGATGGTTGTACTTGTATTCCACATTCAATGGAATAATGGCAATTTGGAGAAAAGCATTGGACCATTAAATGTCACCAGCACTGATGACAACCTCTATTGGATAGTACATGGTACTTTGATATGTAGCTCTGGCAGTTGCACTGACAGAATAGGGGAAAATGCTGAGTTTAGTTGGATACTACACCTGTTAGTGTTACACAGGAGTATGAAAAAAGACAACCACGTGTCCAAAGAGTACACACACACACACGCACGCACGCACGCACGCACACACACACACACACACACACACACACACACACACACACACACACGCACAAGCACACAAACAAGTACACACACAACCACACACACACACACACATACACACACACGCACATAAACACACACGCAAACACACACACATATATACACACATGCACACGCACATGCACACACACATGCACACACAAACACACACACACATACACACACATACACACATACACACACATGCACACACACATGCTCACACGAACACACACACACATGCACACACACAATGACACATATACACATATACACACAAACACATACACACATACACACACATACACACACACACACACTCACTCAAACACACACACAAAAGCACACACAAACACACACATGATACACACACACACACACACACACACACACACACACACACACACACACTGTAGTTGCTGAATTTGAACAATGATTTCAAGGAGAAAGATACGAGACGGAGCTACCCCAACGTTGTGGAGTTGGGAGTAATATGAGAATGGTGGCTAGGGGTTGCCTATAGTGGTACATATGTTGATGTATTGTATTGTGAAGCAGAAAGCCAAAAGTTTACAAATATAATTATAAATATAATATATGTTACCTTGCACCAGAAAATGAGTTGCATCATGCCCTTGAATAATTTTGAGTTATGTAATATTTCTTGAAGAATGTTTCATGCTCTTTGAGATTATGAAAACTTTTTTGGAATCTGAGGCTTTGATGCAAAGTTATACATAATTGAATCACAATTCCTTGGGAATCAACTTTTGAGAAAACTGAATTCAGTCAAATTAGAACATTTTCTTTAATGATTAACTATCAGTGTAATAGTTCAGTAAATTACTTTTTGCAAACCACTTTATTCACTGTAGGCTGTAGCTTCATTTCTCTTGAGGTTCGATGTGACTCAGTTTAACTCTGAAGGTCCTGTAAGTCATTC